>CAUYPK010000545.1:0-17890 GCA_963574355.1 Loris lydekkerianus | reverse complement strand
CGAGAGAGCGAGAGAGAGACAGAAAGAAAGACAGAGAAAGAAAGAAAGAAAGAAAGAAAGAAAGAAAGAAAGAAAGAAAGAAAGAAAGAAAGAAAGAAAGAAAGAAAGAAAGAGAAAATGAGCTTCAAGGCTGGCAACCACCTCAGTGTTAGTGCCACCCCAGTTATACATGCAGATGCCTGGAAAACCCTAAACTCAAAGATGGTGAAGTAACGAAAGCCGCCATCCACTGATAATTCCTCTGCTCCTGAGGCTGGGCAGGAAGGGCTGAGTCCACCCCCCACCACCTCTCTCCTCATCCAGTTTAGTCATTTAAGGAGAAGAAAAAAACATAACATTCTCGCAATGAGAGGTGAGCAAAAGATTACAGCTGAAGATCTTAAGTGCTTGCTTTCTGCCTTTTGCCCAGATCTCTAGAACTATCTGCATTATCTTTGTAGCATGAGGTTTTCATTATATTTACCTAAAGAAATCTTTTTTTTTTTTTTTTTTGGTAATAACATTTTTATTTTAAAAAGCTTGCTTTATAACCTTGCCTTTAAAGGTCTTTAAATTGTTTCATATCTAGTCATGTTGAGATTTTTAAGAATATCATTTTTAATGTATAGTAAAAGTTTATAACTTTAAAATGCATGAATTTAAAAAAAAAAAAATCCCTCTTCATAATATGAAAGAGCGACGTGCAGCTGGGAGTGCTGATGTAGAAACCAGGCTATCCAGAGGGCCTGGCTGAGATCACTGAGGGAGGCTGCACTGGGCAGCAGGCTCTCAGAGTAGACAAAACGACCTTATATTGGAAGGCAATGCCATCTAGACTTCCACAGCTGGAGCTGAGAAGTCACTCCTAGGTTTAAAGCCTCAGAGGACAGGTCGACTCACTTGCTAGGGGCCGACATAGCCAAGGACTTTAAGTTAAAGCCAGTGCTTATTTACCATTTTCAAAATTCTAAGACTCTTCAGAATTATCCTAAATCAATTCTGCCTATGCTCTATAAATGGAACAACCAACCCTGAATGACAGCACATCTGTTTGTAGCATACTTTGTTGAATGTTTTAAACCCATGTTGAGGCCCACTGTGCAGAAAAAAAAAAAATATTTTCAAACTATTACTGCTTATTGACAATGCACCTAGTCACCTAAGAATGCCGATGAATATGTACAAGCAGATTGATGTTGCTGTTGGGCCTGCTAACACAACAATGCAGCAGCTCATAAATCAAAGAAGAAACTTTGATTTTCAAGTATTATTATTTAAGAAATACATTAAATAAGGCTTATAGCTGCTATAGATATTATTCTGCTGATAGATCTGGGTAAAGTAAATTGGAAACTTTCTGAAAAGAATTCACTGCTCTGGGTGCCATTAAGAACATTCATGCTTCAGGAAGAGGCCCAATATTGACATTACCAGGAGTGGTAATCAATGACTTCCAGCCCTCATGATTGACACAGATGAGGCCAAGCAAGGAGATTGGCTTCTTGATCCAGAGTCCATGCCTGGTGAGAGGGCTATGTGCCTTATAGAACCACAAGGGATTGAGAATACTATAAATTCAGTTGATGAAGGAAGGGCAGAGTTTGACAGGATTAGCTCTAATTTTAAAAGAACTTCTATTGTGGTAAAGTGCTGTCAAACTGCACTGCATGCTACAGAGAAGTCTTTCATGCAAAGGAGACTCAGTCAATCCGGCAAACTTCTCTGTTAAAAAATCTCCACAGCAGCCACCTCAACTTTGACAGTCACCACCCTGACCAGCCGTGATCATCAAGCCAAGATTCTCCCCCAGCAAAATGATAATAACAAGCTGAAAGCTCAGAGGATTAGCAATTTTTAGCAATAAAATATTTTTAATTGAAGTGCAAAGATTGCATTTTGGGGGGCTATTTTTAGACTTGCAATTACAAAGTGTTTTTTTAACCATATTCCTTAACCATTTTTAGTTGACATAATTCTACATATTCTTGAGATATGATGTTTCAATACTGATAATGTATAGTGATCAGATCAGAATAATTAGCCAGCTTCTCAAACTTTTATTACCTTTTGGGGGAAAATTCAATATCCTCTCTTCTAGCTATTTGAAAGTATATATTATTATTTACTATAGTTTTTCTACAATACAAAGAAAAGTCCTAAAGTCACCCTATATAAGGAAAATGGGAAATTGTCACTAAATGTACCTTTATTTACACCAGGTTCATTATAAAATTTTGCAAACAGGTGGCCAATGTGTAGAAAATATTTTATAAATATTATGTAAAATTTTGTAAAGAATATTTTGTAAATAAAGAACAGTTAAGCTATGATTTCCCATTTCCCCTATTTTTGGTGACTTCAGGGGTGACTTGTGGGACGCCCGGCAGTGTAAAACCCCACAGCTTATCCCATCTCTCCAGTTGTAATTTCATATTCTTTACGACATCCCTCCCCGTCTCTCTTTCCCCTATACTTTTCAGAAAAAAAAAAAAATGCCATTGCACACTTAATAGACTAATAGGGTAATGTCAATATAACTTTTCTATGTACTGAGAAACAAAAAATAAAAAAAAAAGACTCCTTCGATTGAGTTATTTATTTTATTGCAATGGTCTGGAACCAAACGAGCATCATCTCCAGGGTGTACATAGCTCTATAGATGTACCTGAATAGAAATGTTACCAAAACAGCTTGGTGAGCCCCAAACTGGAAACAAGATGTTTGTTCATCAAATGTATTAAATGAATGTATTGGTTCCTAGGGCTGCTGTAACAAAGTACATGAAACTGAGTGTCTTAACAACAGAAATGATTGTCCCATAGCTCTAGGTCAGCAGTTCTCAACCTTCCTAATGCCGCAATGGATTTTCATTGTTAAAAAGGAGTCACGACCCACAGGTTGAGAACCACTGCTCTAGAGGTTGTAGGTCAGGTGGAATCAATGCTACACCCCCTCTGGCCCTGGAAAGGGGAATCCTTACTGGCCTCTTCTGCCTTCTGGTATTTTTCCAGCAATTTGTCTTATATCAAACGTGTCACACTCAGCCCTACCATCCCAGCCCATGGGATGGGTCTTCTGACCCATCTCTCTGTATCTCCTCTTCCTCTTTCTACAAGTGCACATCAGGCTGAATCCGGGCCCACCCTGCTGACCTCATCTTAACTAATTATGTCTATAACCATCATATTTTTAAATAAGATACTTTGACATTCTGAGGTACCAGAGGTTATATCTTTTTGACAGACACAATGGAAAATCACTTCTGATACCTGGTTGAATTTTACCAACATGTTCTGAATCTGCTTGAATTTTACCAACATAAAGTAGAGTAGAAAGAAGATAGACACAAAATCAATCTGTGAGCCCTAGTATATGATTGCATTTATATAAGATTCAGAAGATACAAAATTAATTTACCCAATAGAATAGGGTTAGCAGGAAGGAAATGATAGGAAGCTGCAGGAGAGCCAGTGTGTGCTGGCAAGTCTGCATCTTTATGGGTGACCGATGACACAGGTGCATTCACTTTGTAAACATTTATTAAAGTGTATAATCGAGATATATGCCCTTTAAGCTATATCTCATTAAATAAAAGCTAACAGAAACATTACATGATATATATGATTATGAAGCTTTAAATCCATTGGTTATTAAAACCTTTCAATTTAGATATAGGGGATACCCAAATGATGTTGCAATTTTATCATACAGTATACTCCATCTATTAACTTCCTTTGGTAACTTGGTGATCTATATATGAGTGTAGGTTTTAAAAGCTAGCTTTGTACTGTATAAAAATTCATTTGAAAATTTACATATAGAAAGTTAAATAAAATTATGGAAAATTATATTGACAGGTTACTAGTATTCATAGAAGATGAACTAAGTGCTAGGCTTTTAAAACTAATCTTTGAGTATGACTAACATATAGTTAGCATGCACCTAAAGTATACAGTTGGTCACTTTGGACATGATTATACATCCAAAAAGCCGCTACCATGAGCAAACTAGTGAATATATATCCCCCACTTCAAAAGTTTCCTCTAGGCTGCCATCTCCAGCTGTCCTAGGTTACTAGCACTGCGTCTCCAACTCCGGGGACTCATGGCATTCTTCCTGAGCTCTGCCTCCTCATGCAGAGGCCTGGAAACTCCCAGACAGCAAGCCCGGCCAAGCCTGGCTCCTGTCACTTGTTGCCAGGTCTTGGCTGTCACTGTCTTTCATTGTCTGTTGCAAATGTTTTTAAAGTCACTGTTGCCTGCTGTCTGTCCTTTTTCTCAGTTATTTCAGGTATAATCTAGTTCCTGTCATACCATATTGAATCAAAGTAGAATTAGACTTTGTGTACACTATTTAATTTCATACTCCAGACCCTCCATGATCCCTATCTCAGGAAAAGTCATCATCATTCGTACAGTGCAGCTTGCACCAGAAAATTGGCTGTTTTTATTCTTCCCATTTCTTCACCTCCCCGATCCAGCTGGTCAAGTCACATCAAGTCTTCTTCAAAATACATCACCAAGGTGTCGAGCTTTTGTTGCTCATCTTGCAAACACTCCATCTTCAGCCATATCTAGTTATGAAAACTTGCATAATATGATCTCTCTAAAGCATCCATTTCCTAGAGTTCATGAAGAAACTTCAATAGTTCTAGAAAGCTTTTACAACACAAAATAATCACAGGCGTTTCCAAGTTAATAATGGCTCATTTGGCAGTGAAAACAAACTTCATGAGAGGAGGAGCAATAAAGGTATTCGAATTTTAAAAGTGGGGGCAAAAAGAAAGTCACCCACACTTTCTTCTGAGTATCACCACAATCTGGACAGAAGATTTGCAAGTATCTAGCTTCAAGAATACTTGCTCAAAAATACATCCAGTCACTCAAGAAACTAAAAAGAGTTTGAGAAATAGTAATAAGAATGTTCCTTAAGGTTCTTCCTGGATATGAAGAAATGTCTCTGCCCTTTATGGAATTATTGCTTACAGTTCTAAAGTTATAGGCCCCTGCCCCTTCCTCATGATGCTACTTTTTTTCATTCACCAGGCATCCATTCACTCAGAAAGCATCTTTTGCTCCCTACCATGTGTCAGGATCACAACTTCTAGGATGGCAATTTTATTAACATCATCGTTGTTACCAACTAGTTCATCTTCTAGGAATGAAAGTAGACGTGTGAATGAGAAAACTAACAATCATCTCAGGAAAGTTAATTTTTGGATGGCAGTACTTTGTTTTCAATTTACACACAGTCTCAAATTTCAAGACTGAAGTTTCAAGACATAAGCAAGTATTTCCACAAAGATCATCTTCTACTATAAAGTAAGTCTAAGAACAGAAATTTGGCCATTTATGCAATCAAAATGATCAAAGTATTACTCATGGATAATTCTGATAAAAAAGAAAATTAGTAGACTATCTAAAATCCTCTACTTAAACACTTAGGAGAAAAAAAAATGGTATTACATAACTAAAAAGTAAGAGATTATCAACCATGGACATTCATATACATTTTAAACGTAAACTTTCATGTACATATATGTGATTAGGCACCTGGCAGACAGATTTAGAAACTAGAAAAATTCGCATGAAAGAGCATCATACTCTGCAGGTAGGGAACGATATTTAACTTATTAGAAAAGACGTTTAGTCACATAGTGATTCCAATTAAATAAAAATTAAATGCTTAAAAGCAGTTATTTAAGGTTTTATGGCCTCCACAATGAAAGTCACATACCTTTTATTGAAATATGTAGATGCTTTAGTTTGACTAATATAAATATATTAGATAATAAATTAGGTTTAAACATTCCAGGAAAGGCACAGCCTCTCCTGGTCCTTCATTTTGAACTGTATATACATCATGGACTAGTTCTATTCAAACGTGTATTAAAACATTTATTTGCATTACATTAATATAAAATATTCTAAAACCAAGGTCTTTATTCTTGTGTCAATATTGTGAATAATACTCAAAATGTAGCACTTTCTCTTTGTTATACAATGGAAGAAGAACTGAATAAAAACAGGTATTTACAAAGGATACTCAATCCTGCTCCACATTGAACTGATATAGCGCACAGACCTGGGGACTCACACCCCTTCTGTCGCTTAGCAAGTCTGCGAGGGACACTTCAAAAATTTTGAGATATATAGAAATTTAAAAATCTAAAATCGGGCGGCACCTGTGCCTCAAAGGAGTAAGGCACATATGCGGCCCCATATGTGGGAGGTGGCGGTTTCAAACCCAGCCGGGCCAAAAACTACAAAAAATAAAAATAAATAAATATATAAACTAAAATAACTTTGATCATTGTAATTTCTCAGCATAATCTTCATGACGTCTGTGCACTTTGCTTTCTTATACACCATTTTTGAAAACATCCTTTTCACTCATTTTTTTCAAGTGCTATAAGCTAACTTGTATAAGCATGAACAGTTTCTTCAGGGCTGGAGAACCTTCTTCCCTACCTGTGATTTTTTACTGTAAAGAATAGGAAATAATTACATGGGGGCACCACAGGGTGGGTGAGTCATAAGATAAGTCTCTGTGGACTCCAGGAACTGAATGGTAGTGGTCATTGGGGCAAACCCCTGGTCATGGCGCAAGGTGGTCCCCTGCTGTCCTCTCTTGGCCACCGTCCTCGAAGCTTCCTGAAAACTCGTGGTGGCATACTGTTGTGGCCCACTGATGAGGAACAGCCCTTTGTTCCTCCAGAGAGACAGCTGCAACATGACTGCTTTTGGAAAAGAAAGTCGCCACCATTTGCTTCCCAACACTTTAGGGCCACATCACTTTTGTAGGCGGATTTTTTATGGGGGGAAAATCCACACTGCCAACTGAAGCTTATTCTCTGGATCAAACTGGTAAGTCCAGGTTTCATCACTGGTAGTGATGTCAGAAGCGCCTCTAGACTTGCCTCGGGGGACCTAACCAGCATCTCTTTACACCATTCAGCACAGACACACTTCTGCCCATCTATCTAAGCGCGAGGCGCCTTGGGGTGAAAAGTCCCTGACACAAAGATAATGGTGCAGGATCGCAGACACTGAAGTCCATCTGTAGTGCTGCTCCAGTGTCCATAAATGTCACCAGGGTGTCTCAGGAACCACTTTTTCTGCAGCAGAGATGTCATTGTCCTCCTCATCACCCAGTGATGCTCAGCCTCTTCTAAATTCTTGCAATCACAAAAAAATCGTCACATGGGAAGGAGTAAGTTTCCTAAAAGCGCATTGCAAACCCTCAAGACTTTGAGAGAAAGTCATCGTGGAAAAACGTTCACTTCCCAGCTGCACAGCTGCCAACTGAGTGCCTCAGTGACACAGGCAAGCCGAGCAGGGCGAGGTCTGCATGGGAGAACCGGAAAGGATGTGCTGTGCTCTGCGTCTCACACAAGACAACTAATGGACCGTGACACCGTCTGTCTCAAGACTTTCATAGTGACCTTCGCATTTGGTGTAAGAGATCTCATCTATTTGATAAACAACTCAAAGAGTATTTAAACACTTAGGCTGTTGTCCAGACTGAGACGAGTTCTGTAGAGCATGGAGCAAGTCTTGACAACCGCACTTTTCTTCCCAAGTCTGTCCAGGGCACATTCCTGTCCCATGTTCATAAAAGGGACGACTCGTGGTCACAGAGCAGGGACAGAGCTGCCATCGGGCACTCCTCTAGCTCAGAGCCCTGCTACAGGATTGGCCAGTAAACACGACAACTGTGTCCTTCCAAGACTCTCAGAGCAACAGAAGGCTGAAGCTGCTCCTGGGAAAAAACTTGGAGAAGGCTGGAGGAGAGAGACTGGAGGTCAAGGTGAAGGCCGTGTGTGGGTCAATGAGGAGAGGGACATGGGTAGGGCCACACTGCCCAGTTGGTTCTTCACAAATGCTTCAGCTTGGATCACCCAGTCTGCATTTTCTGCTTTGGTTTATGTTAATAGGCAACTCTGACTCACACAGGAGCAACCGTAATTGTAGCTAGCTAGTCCGGCAGAATTCATTGCTCTGAGGTTCAGACAGTCCACCCACCGAGTGACTGAATATGTGATCCCAGTGCTCTCACACTTGCTGGCTGGGTTCTGGGGGTCTTCAAAGTCATATTTTCTCCATTTATTGGAGAAACCTAACAATTTACAGCAAATATGATTGTTGTAAAGCTTGAAGAGATAAATGTTTATACAGCATGTACTGTATGCTTGGTAAAGAAATAAATAAATAGCTATTGCTATAATAATCATCGGTGAACTGCTAAACATGAGGGGTCTTGGTAGAGAGAGAGCCAGCTGCAGAGAACAGATTCTGGGGAGGAGGACTTCAGGTGGATGAAACCTCAGCAAAGCTGTAGGCAAAGAAGTGTTGGGTTTGCAGGAAGAGTGGCAGACGGATGTGTGTTGTCAGAGTGCTTCCCTGAAGTCCAGAAGGGAGGGAGCCAGCGAGAGTTAAGTTTGGAAAGACAGGGTCACAGGCCAAACCATAAACCTTGTTCAACGGCTCACAATTGTGGTCAGCATTGTAAATATCAGGGATTCTGTGATAGAATTTATGATGCCAGCTGAACATGGGATAAAAATTAGTTTCATTTTTTCTTTTTTTCTTTCTTTTCTCTTTTTCTTTTTCTTTCTTTCTTTTTTTTTTTTTTTTTTTTTTTTTTTTGCTTTGGCCTCTACATATTGTCTTTTTCCTTTTTATGTTTTCTTTCTGATGTGATGAAATATTCTAAAATTAGATAATGATGCTATTATCCAACACTGTAACTATACTAAAAACGATTGAATTGTACAGTTTAAATGGGTGGACTTTTGATATGTAAATTGTATCGCAATAAGGTTAAAACATGGAATGAAGAGAATAACTTCCTGTGAACTGAGATTTCTGGGAAGCCGTACAGAATCCTAGGAAACAGGGACTTTGTAGTCCAAGAAACCAGGACACACGTCCTTGCCAGCCAGTCTCAAGTGAGTCACATGTGGCAGCTGGGAGACTTGACAGTGGCAAGGTCTCCACCACTCGGGTCTTTTCCTCCTCATGGCTAAGCGGTGGGTTTCCTAGGGTTGAATGAAGGGGCACATGCAAATTCCCCGGCACTCTTGCAGATTAACACACAGCAGGGTGGGAAATTTTCCTGGTCCTGCCGATGGAAACAGAAGCTCAGAGCAAGTCAGCCTTTGACCGGGTCAGGGCTGGCAGGTGGGCCCTGGGACTGTGCTCGGAGTCCAGGCCCCCTGCCAGCTGCTCTCCCTCCCACTCACGTCTGCATCCACACAAGCAGCCAGAGAATACGACACTGGACAAAACCTTACTGGTTTTCACTTCTGCTTTGGACTTGATATTTCTTGCAGAAAATAAACCTGACAGACTTTCTTTGCAGGTCAGCAGAGATTCCCACACTTGCACAGACTCTGCTGCCTTGCATTATTTATTTAACAAGGTGAGGCAAACAAAAGAAGCTAAATCTAGAAGATGAAATTTCCCATAAAGAACACAAACTAGCCTCGAAAATCAGAGGCCTCTGTGGTCCGTGTCAACACAGCCATTTCTAATGAAATTTGAAGCAGCGTTTGAGCTGTGAAATATTCTGCGAAAACGGAGGCCGAGATTTGGATTAATTGCTATCTCTCATTTTCTTCCATAGGTTCCTCTTCTTTTTATAAAAGAAAATTGCCATCATGCAGGAAAATTATTTAAAATTTAATTTGAACCCCTTCTAAAGGCATATGTTAATATTTTAGTAGAGTTCCAGCACCATGTTGAAATGCGTTTAACTATAAATATTGGGGGTTTCTGTCCTACTTTCCACTTGACGTATGTTCTCAGCTATGCCCCCATAGAGCCACCCACTGAAGAAGCTGTTATGATCAGTGTAGTCTCATGTTTCATTAACAAGGAAGCAGGGCCAGGGCGGCGTCTGTGGCTCAAAGGAGTAGAGCACTGGCCCCATATACCAGAGGTGGCGGGTTCAAACCCAGTGCCGGCCAAAAGCAGCAAAAAAAATAAATAAATAAGGAACAAGGAAGCAGGCCCAAAGAGAAACTGACAGAGTTCCCAGGGCTGAAATGTCAAAGAGACCAGGCCCCACCACAGACCTCTGATCTGTGCAACGGCGCCTGCATAACTGCTAAGAGTGCTTTGTGAGATTGCACGTAACTTGAGTACTATGTCTTAGTTTATGGGAGCATAAAATATAAGAGAAAATCTATGTTAAAAATAGCAGAAAAAATAATCTACCTCTCCCACAACTAACAAAATAACGAAAAAAAAAAGAGAGAGAATATATTTTTTTAAAAAACCAATAATCACCTGTCAGCAACCCCCCAAAGGGGGCATTATGTACACCAAAAACTTCAAAACTCATGGTCATAGTAGAAAGTCAGGATCTTGAATGATAGGAAGAAAAACAGCATGATGCAACATGGCAAATTCCTGAGCACTCACTGTAATCTCATATTCAGAGAAAGGCAAACTGAGTGAGTAGCATCTTCACTCCAGTTCTGACTGAGAACTAATGGAGATACTGGCTGGGAAAAATAGACAGATGAGGAAAGTGACAGAAGGGCTGACTGAGAGAAACAGGCTCTGAGACTACGCACTGGGGTAGGACAGGCTGGGAGGTGCAGGTTCCTCCACCGAGATGTGACCCCACCATCCCCCAGAACGTCTCCCAGACTTTGGGAAGAGAGACTCTGCACGCCTCCTCGGTGGAGCTCCCTCACCCCCAACAATTCCCTAGGCTAAATAACGACAGGGAGCATATGGAAGGCGTATTCTTCAAACTATCGTGGAAGAAAAGAAACAATTCTCAAATACATTGAGATGCTACACCAGAGTAAATAAAAGACCCAGACAGATGCACCCACAAAGAAGACAACAGGACGCCCAGGCCAGCCAGGCAATGGTACTGCAGTAAAAAGGAACACAAAACCTTTTTCGTGGCAAAGATCCATTGTAGAAGAAAACATAACCCCCACACCCTAAAAAGAAGAAAAATGTGCATCCTAGAGAATAACTCTTTGTGAATATGAATTGAACCGACAGTCACTCAAAGATAATAAAACAAGAGACTGAGATATTTTTAAGGGGGGGGGGACTGCAAAACTATACACACAAATAGAAAATTCTACTTATTAAAGAATGTATATATTAGAAAATTGTGAGACAAAATAGTCATGGGTGTAAACAAAGGAATATCACAGAGGAAGGGCTCAAGAATATTTCTGAAAGCAGATAAATCATAAAAAATGAAATCAATAGAAGGAAGTCGGGGTACACCAAGAACGGACAAAGGAGATCCAACATAACAATTCCTGAGGTCCGTGAAGTCAAGAATTCAATACGTGGGATGGAAAAATTAACATAGAGCATACAAAAAAGTTTGCCTGAAATGAGCAACCGTGGCGAGACCTGGATATGGAAACCAAAAGAGTAGCTGAGCTTCAAGGCCGTGTGCTGCGGGAGCTCAAGGTCAAGTCACGGGCTGACTAAGGCTTTCCAGGATAATAAGGATCCCCATGAATTCAGGGAGAAAAAAGTCACGTGTCAGGGGAGAAAACAACCAATCAACCCCAGACTTGCTTATTGTGATTCTGATAACAGGCTATGCCAATAATTATATGAAAAAATAAACCATCATCTGGTGATGTCACCCTGAGAAAGGCTATTGTGCGAACACGAAGCAGCTGAGAAAGGGCATGGAGAGCTGAGTGTCCACAAGTCTTTTTTTAAACTTCTTCAAAAGGAAACATGGCAAAAACAAGGAAGCAGAAGCAGGTGAGCACCAAATACCATTAGACAGAAATAACAAAAACTACCACGGGATATCATTACAGGATAGAACACGGTTTTTGTATATCTAAATTGTGTAAAAATAACAATAAAACAGATAAAAACTGGACCTGTGTAGAAGAAAACAGGATTGTAAGGTCCATCTTTCATAACAGAGTCAATTGATGCAGAGTTAAATTGAAACATAGTTTCAAAAAATTGATTGCAACCTTTAAATAGTTTCTATAACTATATTTTCTCATATCAAAAGGCTGGGCACACTGGTTTATACCTGTAATTCTAGGTCCCTGGAGGTCAAGGTGGGAGGATTGCTTGAGCTCAGGAGTTCAAGATGAGCCTGAGGAAGAAGTGAAACCTCCATCTCTACTAAAAATAGAAAACCTATGTGGGTGTTGTGGCAGGAGCCTGGAGTCCCAGCTACTCCCGAGGCTGAGTAGGTGGATTGCTTAAGGCCAAGAGTTTGCTGTGAGCTATGATGCCATGGCACTCTACCCAGGTCGACTGAGTGAGACACTTTCTCAAAAAAAAAAAATAATAATAATCTTTTAGGTAATATATTCTGTTTCTTATGAAAGAAAATATATAAATTTCTAAAATGACTTCAATTATACTGAGTTTTTCTTCTCTTGAAACATTCTGGTATAATTGAATCAAGTACTTTAATTAAAAATTGCATGTTACATGGATGGAGCTGGAACATATTCTTCTTAGTCAAGTGTCTCAAGAATGGAAGAGAAAGTACCCAATGTACTCACCCCTACTATGAAACTAATTTAGGACTTTCACATGAAAGCTATTAACCAGTTACAACCTAAGAATAGGGGGAAGGGGGAAAGGGAGAGGAGGGAGGGGGAAGGTGGGTAGAGGGAAGGGGATTGATGGGATTACACCTGCGGGGCATCTTGCAAGAGTACATGTAAAACTCGGTAAATGTGGAATATAAATGTCTCAACACAATAACTAAGAAAATGCCAGGAAGACTATGTTAACTAGTGTGATGAAAATGTGTCAAACGGTCTATGAACCAAGTGTATGGTGCCCCACGATCATACTAATGTACACAGCTATAATTTAATAAAAACTAAATAAATAAATAAATAAATAAAAATATCATTACAGTTGTACAAGGAAAGATAATAGTGGTTTGAGCTGGGGTGGCAGTGTTGGAGCTAATACAAATTTGTTAGATTTGGGACATTTTAAAGAAACAATAGATTTGATAAAATGATAAAAGAAAGAAAAAATACCCTCAAAAAAAAAGAAAACTGCATGGTCATTATATCAGACCTTCTCACAGGATATATGCATTAAAAGATTTCCAGAACAATGTGGAACAAATAAAAGTAGAAATCATGCCTGAATCACGAGGATTTTTACTTCCTTTTCTCTTTCCTCCTCCTCATCATGATCTGACAAAATATTTATGAAAAACGTAGGATAACAATTTTGTAATTTTTAAAAATTAAAACAAAATCCAACAGCCCTGGAACTAAGACATTTTACGTCAAATGCTTTAATAAAAACAAATTAACATTATGTAACAATCCCCAGGGGATTTTGACAACTGGGGATATGATGTGAGAAAGAAAAATAGTTTGAATGAGTCCATGTTGATCAGAAGGTATTTCTCGACATAAAGGCTAACGTTTCTAAAGGAAGGAATTAGCAAAGACTGATAGGCAGAAGTGAAAAGAACCCGTGACAAGATCAAAGGAGTGCAAAGTATGTCCCAAAGAGAAATGATGATGTTTACCTAGAGCGGTGCTCTTGGGTTTGAAGGTGAGAGAAATTCAGTGAGTGGGGCACCAGCCCCATAGACCGAGGGTGGCGGGTTCAAACCCAGCCCCGGCCAAACTGCAACAAAAAATAGCCAGGCGTTGTGGTGGGTGGGGGAGGCTGAGGCAAGAGAATTGTCTAAGCCCAAGAGCTAGAGGTTGTTGTGAGCTGTGATGCCACAGCACTCCTCTGAGGGCAATGGAATGAGACTCTGTCTCAAAAAAGAAACAGCGCCTGTGGCTCAAGGAGTAGGGCGTCAGCCCCATATACCGGAGGTGGTGGGTTCAAACCCGGCCCTGGCCAAAAACTGCAAAACAAAACAAAACAGAAGACAGAAGAAGATGAGAAAGGGTAATGGAGAGAGGGAGGAGCAGGCAGGAGAGAAACGGAGGGGAGCAGAGGAGGCGGACGAGAGGGGCTGGGTCCTAGTACGTCCTTCACGTTGCCTCATATTCTGGTTACAATAATGTGTGGGATATTTAAATACACTGAGGTTTATAGAGATTAGAGAAGATATTTATGAGTGTGAGGCTAGTAAATACCCTAGCCAGGATTTTCCCTAAAATCATTTTTTTTTTTTTTTTTTTTTTTTTGCAGTTTTTGGCCGGGGCTGAGTTTGAACCAGTCACCTCCGGCATATGGGGCCAGCACCCTACTTCTTTGAGCCACAGGCACCACTCTTCCCTAAAATCATTTTATGGTATTTCAAGAATTGCTTCCAAACCTTATGACTCCTCCCTCAGGAGGAGTTAAAACCAGCCCCTCAGCTCTAAGAACTTGAAAAAGGAAGTAGGAACCATTGACTGGGTGTGGACAAATAAAAAATATGAAGGAAGGGACACAAATTGTCCATATCTAGCTTCCTCTCCCAAGACACACAGCAAGATATTTTCACTGTCCAGATTTCACGCTCAAGTTTGGTGCAACTGGCCACAGAAGGGGACAGTATTGGTCCTCATGGACCAAGACTGGGCATCTGTGGACCCTCCACTTGGGGCCACTTGGCTTGTTCTTATAAAGATATTAATGCAGTACAGTTAAAATCGCTGGCTGATTCCTGCTTAAGTCTTAAATTGAAGTGCAGGGTTATTTTAGTATTAATTTAATTATCTTAAGTAAAAAAAAATGGTTAAAATATATTTATGATCAAGTGTTGCTAAGCTGTACAAAGTTATGTTTAATTAGTTGTCAGTTTTAAAACAATGTATATATTAAACTAAACACAATCAGAATAATTTCTATCCCTTTATTGAGAAAACTATAATGACAATATGATAGATGGTCCCCATACACTTTTTTTCTTTGTCTTTCTCAGGTTATATCATCACAAACAGAAATTTTTTAAAAAAAGGAAAGTCGGAAAAAAATAACTATTTTGAGATTTATCTAGTAAAGATAAATGATAATTTGTTAAATAATTTAACCTTGTTATATATATTTCAATTAAATTGCTTTATGCGGGAAGTTATTAGGATAAAATTAGAGAAAAAAGAAACTTTTTCAGATTTACTGAAAAAGTGTAGAAGAAAACACTATAGTACTGCAAAAGCATTTAAAATACCAGATTCGTTTCATTAAGAAATGAAAACAGAGAAATAATTAATGACTAAATCTACATGGGTCAAGCCCTAAATACTCTGTCCATATAAAATGAAATTTCAGGGTTTTATTTCTTTTTAGTAAAAGTGGCTTATTAATGTCTGGTGAGTTATGATTAATTTTGTTGCTTTAAAAGTCTCTCACAGACTAGTCATGATTAAGAAGAAAATATGTATCCCTCCTTTTGAATAGGGTGGTAACTATAGCTAACAAATAAGAGGAGTAACTCAAATTTCAGTATCGATTTCTAAAATAACTCAGGAATTCCACTCACTTCCCTCACAGGAGCAGGGGTCGGTGTCCTCACTGACGAAGAGCACCAACAAATTTCTCCGAAGCCTGTGCCTTCTGATATTGGGTTGCAGCCATAGACAGCTAGGTCGTTTCATATCCAAACCTGAAATGAGGGAAAATGCAGCTTGTGGAAAATCACATGAAAATTCAGCCTCCCAACCAAAGACTTCATCAAATGGAGTTGGCTCAGCCACAAACAAATTAGCCCCTGAAATTCTCTATGTGCAAGAACCTTTCTGGAAAACAGTATTTTTTTTTTTTTTTTTTTTTTTTTTTTTTTTTGCCAGAATAAACTGGGGGGAAAAAAGGATAATACAGATTTTACCTTCTTTTTCGTGACAACTTGTCCTTTATTCACAAACATGGAGTTTGTGGAAGCTGTACTGTAGTAATATATACATTTTTTCCAGAAATCCACAGACTAATTTTCTTTTAGAGATTTTGTTAGCAAAATCTGTTGAACTAGATATTGTTTCATATTTTAATATTATTTAGCATTATTATAAAACATGAAAATGGAAAAGTATCTCAAGAGGGTTTGCTGCATCTTGCACCTTTCTGGATGTGCACCACCTGCTGACTAAAGGAGAAACACAATCAGCTCAAGTCCCAGGCACAGCCCACCCTCCCCTGAGCTGCCACTCACTGGCACACACCGTCGGAGATCCCAGGCACAGCCCACCCTCCCCTGAGGTGCCACTCACTGGCACACACCGTCGGTGATCCCAGGCACAGCCCACCCTCCCCTGAGGTGCCACTCACTGGCACACACCGTCGGTGATCCCAGGCACAGCCCACCCTCCCCTGAGGTGCCACTCACTGGCACACACCGTCAGTGATCCCAGGCACAGCCCACCCGCCCCTGAGGTGCCACTCACTGGCACACACCGTCGGTGATCCCAGGCACAGCCCACCCTCCCCTGAGGTGCCACTCACTGGCACACACCGTCGGAGATCCCAGGCACAGCCCACCCTCCCCTGAGGTGCCACTCACTGGCACACACCATCGGTGATCCCAGGCACAGCCCACCCTCCCCTGAGGTGCCACTCACTGGCACACACCATCAATGAATAAACTCTTCCTTACAATAATAGACATGGAACTTTATAACACACATCAACTGAAAAATTGAATTATCATAGCTAGTAATAGTTGTAAAAACATAATAAAATTGTACTTGCTGCTAAAGTATCTCCAAATAAAATATGATAGGGGCAGTAAAACTGAAAGGGGAGACACCTGAAACCAAAAGCAGGCAGTGGAAACAGGCAGTGACCTGCTTCATGTCACATTTTCCCCTTAGGATTTTGCTTTCTCTGCTCGTACTGCTGTTATCCATCCAGTGAGAGGTAGTAGGAACAGGGTGAGAGAGAAAGGAAAATGTCTGCTGGGCTTTTGAGAACAATATTCTGATGCAGTTATGGTATGCTCAGGGGCCTGGACTAAGTATGGGGAGAAAATATCCAGAATTCACCAGGAAAATGTTTTATTCATGACAGTTGTTGTAATGATTAATTTATGTGTCAACTTGACTAGACTACAAAATTCCCAGATATTTGGTCAAACATTATTCTGGGTATGTCTATGAGGATGTTTCTGGATAAGAATCACATCAGAATCTGTAGAATTTGTTAAGGGATGGGGTGAGCTTTCTAATGTGGGTCGGCCTCCATCCAATCCATTTAAGTCCTGAAAAGAAACAAACAAACAAAAAATGACTGACTCATTTTTTAATAAAGGGAATTCCTCCTGGCTGAGCACATGAGTTAAGACGTATGTGTTCACCTGCCTTCAGATTTTGAAACTGAAACGTGAGCTCTTTCTAGGTCTTGAATCTGCTGCCCTCAAACTGGTACTTAAAACACCAGCTCTTCTGGTTCTCAGCCCAGTCTTAGGCACCACTGGCCTTCCTGGGCGCCCAGTTGGCTGACTGCAGATCATTTTTTTTTTTTTTTTATTGTTTGGGATTCATTGAGGGTACAAAGAATTAGGTTATACTGATTGTGGTACTTAGGTAAAGTCCCTCTTGCAATTGTGTCCCACCCTCAAGCCGTATGCCACACTCGGTGACCCCCCATTCTCCTCCCTCCTCCCCTCTCCCTGACCCCTCGTTTCCCTACTCCCCACTTTGTATTAGATGGATCTTGTGACTTCTTAGTCTCCATAGTTACATGAACCAATTTCTTATAATAAATCTTTGCCTAGTCAGGTATGTATATTATACATATATACACATGTATGCCTATATATCATGTATAAATGTATTAGTATGTTTATACACATTATAATATATTATATACTATATATACTCAAGTATAAGCCAACCTGAGTATAAGCCGACCCCCTTAATTTTACCCTAAAAACTGGGAAAACTTAGTGACTCAAGTATAAGCCGAGGTGGAAAATGCAGCAGCCACTGGTAAATTTCAAAAATAAAAATATATACCCAAAGCAATTACAATAATTG
>CAUYPK010000544.1:0-19721 GCA_963574355.1 Loris lydekkerianus | reverse complement strand
AATACTTGAAGAAAGTGCAGGGAAAACTCTTGAAGAAATCGGCCTGGGTGAATATTTTATGAGGAGGACTCCCCAGGCAATTGAAGCAGTATCAAAAATACACTATTGGGACCTGATCAAACTAAAAAGCTTCTGCACAGCTAAGAACATAGTGAGTAAAGAATGGGAGAAAATATTTGCAGGTTATACCTCCGATAAAGGTCTAATAACCAGAATCCACAGAGAACTCAAATTTATTAGCAAGAAAACACGTGACCCCATTTCAGGGTGGGCAAGAGACTTAAAGAGAAACTTCTCTATGAACAATATTTTAAAATAGATTTTATTACTACCAGACCCTCCCTTACCTGCTCCAAAATTTGTTTCAACAATCCAGATGTTATTCAGTCAAAGGACTGTTTACCTACTGTTAAACCAAGTGTTATCCCGCTGTGATGACAGTTATAGAGGTTGATAGCCAGACAACTTGATATGCTTCCAATCAATACCCAGCTATTGACTGACCAATGGAAGAAGCACTACATCAGGACTAGGAGAGGAAGAAAGCTGACATCCTCTTGCAAAGCTAAAAATGAGCTAAAAGGCATTGTTAGGATGTCAGGGAAGCTACACTGTGAAAAGGGATTAGCAAAAGATGAGAGAGGATGACGAGACCCTGCACAGGGCCATGCGAACATCATCAGACATAGATGTTGAGAAGATCAAGGACAGTCCCACACAGGAAGAAGCCTACAAAGGGTGGATTATAGTAAGTGTTTGAATCACTTATTCAGTCTGGGCAATGTGAGAGTAATTATTAAACGTATCATTACTGACATGAGATGTGCTTTCAAAAAGTACTTATTAAGTGATAAAAGAAAATTATGTGGAAATAATCTTATTCCTATTATATAAATTATATAAAAAATATGTAAAAATTCTGGAGCTCACCATGCAGTTCAATGGTAATTTCTATCTCAATATGCAACTGTTCCAGGAAAAAGACATGTCAAATTGTTTTATATGTTATAGTAAACAATTCTTGCAGATAAAGTGAAATAAGATCTCAGAAAATAGTGATTCAAGCATAAACTGTACTATGAGTTTTGGAAAGCACATGGTGAATATGGATCAAGACCCTCAAAATTACTCAAAATCTCTGACTCAATGGAGTCATTTCTGAGGCTAGTGCAGGTAAACAATAGAATTTGTGAGATTAAAGTTATTTAAGAATAAAAATGCTCAGTGTTAATTACAACAATAAATGTTTGGAAACAACACAAGAACCCTCTCTTACACACACACACACACACACACACACACACACACAAACTAAAATGGTTGAGTATAAAAGAAAAAAATATCATTGGACTATTTATTATGTAGTTATCAATGTCGGATTTTTAGATGTTACAAGAGCACTTGAAAAGTTTTGGGAAATGCACTTTCATTTTCTCTAAAGGAAAGGAAAGTGCTTTAGGAATCCCATTTGGGTTTCAGGAGTGAATGAAGAGAATTATTAATATTTTCTCTACTGGAGCCAATCAAACATGTGCAATGTCCCAAGATATAGCATTTATATTCCGACCATGCCTGAGGCCTTGGCAATCTCCCTGTTTTCTATTGGCTTCACATTAACTTCAAGCCATTCCAGTTTTAACTGTTCTTCAAGTCTTAAGTCATTCTACCTCCTTTCACAACACTTTCACACTTACACAAAAACTTTTCAGCTTCCAGTCTTGTAGAATTGTACTTTGAATTACGATCTCACACTCCCCTACTGTGTCAAGAAATATGAAGGATATCGTGAATGTCCCATCACCAAGTTTAGGTACCAAAGTTTGCAAATGTCTTACTTACTTGAGAGAAGAAATAACATGGAGGGATGAAACATCTGGATCCTACAGCTGTTTGCTCTTGGCTGTAGTCCCAGCCCCCACCAATTACTAGACCTCGTGGAAGTGATGCAACATTTTTTGGCTTCAATAGCCTCATCTGTAAACTGGGGATAATAATACTGTTCATCTCCCTCTATCATTTTATTGGTATCTGTCTCTCTATCTATTTGTGTAATCTCCCTCAATCAAAATCTGTTCCTTTTAATCTTAATTTAGATTCCTAATAAGGTGAACATGATATACCATGAGCAAGATACACCCTGAATACTAAGAAGTTTGGCTTCAACCACATGACCTTCTGAATGTGCACACTGTATGCAACTCGTAACTTTGGTAACTGACTACTCCAGTGGTCTGAGGGCACTGGACCTTCCTTGGGTTGCCAAGACTTGATCTGGACAGCAAACATTGTTTACCTCTGATTAATAGGATACAACTTCAAGGAGAAATTTCCTGACGCTGACAACATACAGCACATGATAGTTTCCAATGACACTTTCTGGGATAGGTGATAAGATGAAGTTTTCCCCTGATACTGGGTCATTACTACAAAAATTTAGAGATATACAGAAACCAAAAAGCATAAAACCTACTCACATGGTAACAAACGAATTCCTCCCAGCAATACCAAACGTCCAAGGAAATTGAAACTTCCATGAGTGAATCAGAAAAACATTGTCACCTGTGTTTCTTGGCAGTGAAATAATGGACCATAACACAGTCTGTCTCAAAACTTTCATAGTGACCTACATATAGGGAAGTTGCCACAGGTTGGATAGAAATTGCCTACATACTCATTACCTCCTTAAAGAGGAGATTTTGAACAATGTGTGTTTGAAAAGTGACCTAGTGGCATAGCTGAATTCTTTATGTGGCTTCAGCTAAGGAGGAATGAAAATTTACACGGAATGAAAACATCTGTCTACTTTCAACAGCAGCCAGCTGTGTCTAAAGACTAGGAGTTTC
This sequence comes from Loris lydekkerianus, assembly GCA_963574355.1. Lineage (NCBI taxonomy): Eukaryota > Metazoa > Chordata > Mammalia > Primates > Lorisidae > Loris > Loris lydekkerianus. Next base: position 16,878 of record CAUYPK010000544.1, on the reverse strand, counting down.
CATGTTGTTCTTCCTTGGAGGCTCCACATGCCGTTTCCCTGCTGAGGCTCCTCTCTTAAGCACGAAGGCAGGGCAAAAGAAGTTAACCCCCTGTGTCCTTCCTCAGTTCTGCTGGTTCACAATTACTACAAAGCACCAGTATAGAAACCAAAACAGGAAACTCGTCCTCAGGAGCTGGAAAATACCAGCAGAATACTCAAGAATGATCAGTGTTAAAATTATTATAAATATTTTATCAATCTCAAGAACTTGAGTTTGTTGTTCTGACGGTAGACCGTTGCTTCAGCACACTGAGGATTCTGCTGTTTCTCCGAGAGCAGGATTCTAGGCTTGTTTGTTTTCACCGCCGCGCCATCCCTTGTGTTTTCACCGCCGTGCCATCCCTTGTGTTTTCACCACCGTGCCATCCCTTGTGTTTTAGCAGCTCTCACCTCTGATGCCCTGTGTGGGGCACGTTTTTGTAGAGGATGAAAGCATCCATTAATTCACTCAATTTACAATGGAACTTAAAACAATGGTCCTCACCAGCTGGGGGATGAGGAAATTAATTAGAGGGAGGACAAATTTTTGAATTGCACAAGCATCCAAGGTGTGCTTGCCAAATGTCACAGACGTCCAAGGGCCTTTGACTTGTCCTGGCTGGGTGCCCAGAAGGGAAGACAGAATTTCACAAAGTTGTAGCCTACAGTGTAGCCACTGAGCAATCTCACAGAAAGGAGAATGGGAGCGTGTTAAAAAATATGATACCTTTAAGGCTTCGTATGTTGAGTACCATGCTCATCAGCCTTGGCAATGTTCCTTCACGCCATCTTTATCGATTTTCAACTTCACACTTCTTTTTTAAAGCTAGAAAGCTTCTATTTTTAGAAGCTGATAGATGGAGTAAATTAAAGGAGAACAGCTCGCACAAAGATGAACACCTCAAAAAAGTGATGCTTTAGGGGAAAATGAACACAATAGGAGAATGTTATAGCATGATTTGGCTGAAGTTTGGATTTCTTTGGCTTAAGTCTTCTTTAAGTTTCTCTTCTCTTGCTATTAAACGCATGGCCATTCCAGTTTCCTCTGAGTTCTTCCAGGAACGCTGCCCTGACCCTGTGGACAGTCGTGTGTGCACCCAGCAGTATTTCTCTACAGATGTATTTGGAGCTAATATTTCTAGAGGCAGATGTAAAACCTATACAGTGGTATTTATTTGCAATCTTAGATGAATTATGTAATTTTAGCCTTAGATGAGGCCATAAGAACCAGATCTTGATAGGATTTGGCAGGGGAGTAAAAGGAGCTTCAAAGTGGTACAATTATGTACTTATTTAAGTACAAGTGCTAGGTAACATTTAAATTTAATCTCTCTCATTCCAGTGTTCTCTTCACTGTTCCAAAATTTTAAATAGAGAAATTTAAATAAGATATTTTATTGTACATTCAAACAATGTTTTTCATTTCCCCAGGCAGCTAACAGAAATAACAACAGGACCGTCCCCTGATGGTCAGGCGCCTCTGTCCCCTCGGATTTGGTCAGACCCCTCTGGGGACATCACTGATGGATGCTGTATTCCAGGGCATACAGTGGCTGAGAGGTTTCAAGGGGGTATGTGTCAACATTGCTCACCGTGGATCAGTCTGATTCCAGCCCTGCTGGCATTTACCATGTCTTTTTTGCATCCCTGAGTGCCAACCCAGGAACAAAAGGCATGTAGGATTGCAATAAATACCACTCTATAGGTTTCAAATCTGCCTCTAGAAATATTAGTTCCAAATACATCTGTAGAGAAATACTACAGAGTGCACACACAACTGTCCAGAGGGTGAGGACAGCACTCTTGGAAGAACTCAGAGGAAACTGGAATGGCCATGGGTTTAATAGGCACTGGTAAGCTCCCCGAGTGATCACTCTCCCTGGAATCCTCAGAATAGCTCCAGTTCTTGGCGTGGCTCTTCTCTCTTTCTAAAAGTTCCTTCCCCTACCCCTCTACCTCCAAGTCAATTTCACATTTCTCATGTTTCATGATATCTCCTACAGCTACTGGCAGGACCTTCTGATACGCCCTTCTCAATGGCACTTCTGGTACATTTCACCCAGCTAGCCATCCATTTCTCTACTTGGTCGGTTGTTCTTATTTGATGGTCCTGATAACACCATAAAAGTGTAAGAATCATAACCTTGTACATTGAAGCATTTATGGGGTTCAGGGTACTGCTTCAATATACAAAGTGAAATGCTTACATTGAACTAAGTAACACATCACAATTATACTCACGTACAAAGTTAGGATTTAATAAAAAAGCAATTAAAAAATAAAAACAAAGAGTGAAAGAAAAAATCCAGTGTACTCAGTACTATTATGAAACTAATTTACAATCACTCACACTTTCATATGAAGAATAGATCACAACTATGGCCCAAGATGAAGGAGGGAGGAGGGGCGAGGTCAGATGGACGGTGGGTGAATGGTGGGATCACACCTATGGTGCATAATTCAAGGGTACATGTCGGATCTATTAGTATAGAGTATAAATGTCTTAACACAATAACTAAGTAAACGAGATGAGGTATATATTAGCCAGTGTGATGTAAGCGTTCCTAATTCTATATGAAATCAGCACATTGTACCCCATAAATGCATTAGTGTATACATGATCTATGGGTTTATGATTTAATAAAAAAATTTAAAAAGAAGAGGTATTCTGCAGCATAAAGTGCTATAGGCAGCTTCTGAATCCCAAAATCAAACTAACTAAAGCATTAAAAAAAAGCGTAAGAATATGGGCTCGTATTCTTCACTTTTTTGTTGATGTTGTTCCTTCCTCCTCATTGTTGGAACAGCCTCCCTGCCTCACTCTGCCTCTTCCCACCACTCTTTCTCTTTCCTCATGAGCATCCTCCTCCGGACCTGTGCAGCTATTTGCAGATTCAGACTCTCTGCAGGAGACCATCATGTTGTATGCTTCCATTTGTTTCTTTGCTTCTAAATATAATTTTTTGTTTTTATTCTCCCCTCACTCCCATGCCATATTCCTATAGCTCACCATATCTTCTATTTGAAGCCTCTGTAACACTGAGATTAACAGGTGTCAGCTGCCCTTATCGCCAATATTCTGGTTCTGTTGTCTCATGGTAAAATTGCATTGCATCCTCCGTTGAAGTTGGGTATGCCTGTGTGACCTGTTTTGGCCAGTGGAATGTAGTAAGGTTTGCTACTTGTGGGTAGGCGTTTTTAAAAGCTAGCTCCTGTTTGTCCGTGCTTCCTTCCTCATGCTCCCCTCTCCCTGCCCTAGCACCATTCCAGATGATGGAGCCCCTGGTATCATCAGAGTGAGGACAATTTGGAAGAAAGGCCCCCTATCAATGTGTGATGGGCATGTGACATAGATATGACATGGCCACTGCCTACTTAGACTGCTGAGATGTTTATTACAACACGACTTAGCCCATCAAGACAATACAGTTGAATTAAGAGCTCCCCTTGTTACATTCACCGCAACACTTACTCAACTACACAGTCCTTATCTCATTTCCTATTGGCCCTGTGGGTAGATCATATCCGTGCATCCTCCATGCCCACCACAATGTCTGGCATACAATATTTTCTCAAACAACACACATTGAATAAATGAATAAAAACTGCCCATCTCATGCCAAATACATCCTGACATTCACAACAGTATTCCTGAAGTTTTGCCCACTCACTGTGCATAACCCACAAATCCACTCACAGTTATGGCAGGTGGCACCAGTGTAGCTTGTATCACTGCAGTTACAATAGAACGTAGTCCAGGACTGGGAACAGCTTCCACCATGTTCACAGTAGTTTGGCAAACACCTAGTGGGAGAAAACACAAAAGCAAACAAAATCAACCAAGCCACTCCATTTAAAAGGCAAGATTAAAAAAAAAAAAAAAAAAAAAAAGCCAAGTGCATGACTGATTTCATCAGAGTGGGCGTTGATTTGCTATACTTGTATACCCAAATCAGACATGAAGGACAGGAAAACAATTCTAATATTATGGTTTTACCCTAAGAAACGGCTCCACCTTACTTTAGTGGGTAATGGTAGCCTCAGAGCTGATTTAGACATTTAAGCTAAGGATTTTAATACTGGGGCGAATTCGTGTTTACTTAAAGTTAATTGGAAATGTTCAGAATCTGTAAGGTTTTTCATTTACTATAGAGCAAAATATATAAAGATGATAATTTTACATTTTTGAATTTTTTTTTTTTTCATTTTTAAAGGAAAGAGGGAAGGAGCAGAAAATTGAGGTCACTGGCTTATACAACTTTGGGAGGGGCCAGGTATCTATTTTAAACTACAAGAAAGCAACATGAAATTTGAAGATTTAAACCTGTTCATCTAACAGGCAAAGAAATTGTGTCATTTTTGTAAGTGCCAAATGCCATCCTTACAACAAGGGTTTAACTACTTATGTTCAAAACAATATGGGTATTCCAAAAAACACTTTCATCACAACATTAAAAATTCTCTAAAACATTCACCTAATTTAAATCAGGAACCACATTCTCTTACGGATAGTGTTTTAAACATAAAAACTATATGTGCTGATAACTTTCACAACGATGAATTGATGGAAGAGGCCAACATTAGAAAATCACTTAGGAAATATGAAGTACACAAAATTAGCAGGCCACAGAAAATCAAACAAATGATGTGGGCAAAAAAGATGTTAACAGGCTGGGACTGAATTAAAGGAAAACGTTAAGCTATGATAAGCATATAAAATAGAACATATTTTATAAATTTCAAATATGGTGGGAAGGAAAAGATAAAGAGTTATGCAGGCTAATGGAAGTGAAGCCAAGGCTTACTCCTTCTTGATAGAAACCCTGGGCTTTAGGGAGGAATACATTGGAGTTCCAATCTCCTTTACTGCCTGGCGCCTTTGGGTAAATCTCTGTTCCTCTTACCCTCTAGCCACTAAGACAGTGCTGACAAGAGCTCATAAATGTAGTGAATAAAATTAAGAGTAAAAGCAATGATAAATACCAGAATTCTGGAAAACAATCTTTATAGGGAGTCTGAGAGAACCGAAAAAAAAAAAAAACTCTATGAATTTAAAAAGGGAGAGAGTGTTAAGTTATGAAAGTGCAGAAAGGCTATAATACAATGAATGGGTTCATTGTGGAGCGCTGAGAATCTGAGGCAGCAAAAGTAAGATGATTTACTGCGTCCTGTACAGGTAGCAAACCCTCCAGCAGTGATTGTTTCAAAGCCCAGAAACTAATATCCCTGCATATGTTCAGAAAGATTATTAGAAATTTTCTGCTCAGCACAGCAAACATACAATTGTGCTGACAGAGCTTTTGTTTGGGAAAAGTTCCTTGATAACTTCATGGCATCCCGTTCTACCTTAAAGCATAGGGAAAATAGACCCGGTAATTTAGAATTTTTCTGTTTTCACAAAAACCAAGCCAACCAACTGAACAAACAAAAAACAGGCTCTTCTTCCTCTCCAAACCCCACGCTCCCCATCAGTTCCCACAGGTTCTCTGGGTCTTGGGAGAGAGTAAAAGGTACAGTGGCGTCACTCAGGTGACACACAGTCCCTGTTCCCCTCTGAGTTGGTTCTGCAGAAGAAGTTCCATAAACTTGGAACATCAGTGCCCCATCTACAAGATCAAAGTAGGAAGTTCCCCTCACATGCCCTGCGGGTGAGCTGGAGGTCAGGGATGGCACTGTAAAGAATGGCCCCCCGACCCATATCCTTCTTCTGCATCTAGCACCCCCTGCTTCCCCGCAGTTTACCTTCTGCCATATTTTATTTTTCTGAAGCTTCCAACCCCCATGACCTCTCTCCATGCCTGTCCTATCCCACGTTCACACACACACATACACACACTCACACGCTCACTCACAGAATTCCATGTTTTACAAATAATGGTATTCATGCTGCTCTCTCCTTACAAAAACTTTGTTTTAAAAATGAAAAATGGAGTCAACAGGTGCTCATCCTTTAGTCCTTTCACCTTTGTCCCCAAGAGAGTTGAGGGTTGCCTCTTTTTGGTGGCTGAAGGTACAAGGTATAAAAACTCTGTGTCATCAGCCCTAAGAAGCACTGAAAGTTTGCCAGCACTGAAAGAGAGGCAGGCGACAATGAAATTATGCTGCCGTGTGGCACACAGCAGGAAGAATAGCACCCTGGACATATCTCAGTGTACGTCTTGTTACTCTCAAGATTTGGGTGCACCCCCAAACTTCTGGAAGCCTGGCTGCTATAAGCCACATTAGAGTTTGTGACATGACCTGAGACGTTTCCAGGAAAATCTTCATGTCCGTCAGGCTAATTGAATTGGGTTCCTTTTACCTTCAACTTAACCTTTTGTGAAACAGCATCCTCTAATTACCAAACAACCCATGTTTTTCCAATCTGACGTATAGAACTCGTGATTATCAAGTCCAGCTGGGCACATAAAGGGTAGGGCTGGAGGGAAAGCTGTACAAAGCACCTGTGAAGTTTCAACACATCTTTTCATAAGCCTCACACAAATCTCGTTTTGCAGTGTTAATAAACTCAGATTAGCAGTAAAAATAAATGTAGATCAGAAACTTATTAGTCTATGGTCACTGAAAAAAACAAACAAATAAATAATCAAACAAAAATGAAACAAAAAAACCACTGAGGTATTCCTGGGAGGAGACAAGTGTCCTTGGGTAAGAGCAAATCTAATATTCTTAGAATGAGGGGGAAATGAGTGAGTGCTTGCCCGGCTGCCTTCCAGCTTGGTTCATTTAGGTTCAGCACACACTGTGATTAGAAAAAGTCATCTGTAATGTGGATGCTTGAAACAAAAGATGCATAAGCCCAATTTGTTTGTTTAAAAAGGGCAGTATTATGAGTATAATTTCCCTATTCTTTAATCAGTTCCTTTGAACTGGTGTTTTTCTTTCTTTTCCTCTCCACTTGGCATGAAATGAAGACATGAACCCAGAAAAAGTGCTGCACAGAGCAGTTGTAGTGAACAGAGAGCTCCCTGGTGGGAGACTTCTAATTCAAACTGCTGGGAGATAGTTTCTCTGAACACCTAACTTCTAAAACCCCGAACGTATTGCACATATAACTGGGCCTGCATGGATGTGGCTTCCTTTAACAAAACAGCTTTCTATGTGGACACAGGAGCTCTCGTACTTTTAAAAGCCCAGGTAAGTTAGTGTGGAGAAGCACCCTGGCGAAGACTGAGTCAGGGTGGCAGACTCCCAGAAGATGTCTGCCTCTGTAGAGGGAAGAATATCTGCATAGCCTTAAGGGAAATGAAAAAAAGGTTTGAATGAAAGAGAAAGAGTTAGAAAGGAAGAGAGAAACAAATCACAGGGCCGAAAGTCATTCTCCTATGAGAATTTATAATTTCTTTCCAAATCAAAACTTCTTTTGAAGAAGAAGAACCATCACTGAGTGAGGCCATAGGCAATCCAGGTCATAGATAATGTGGAATGGCTCCCCCAGAGTGGTCCAGGGACCTCCATACTGGTACAATCCGGCCTCCAGGGACACCTGGTTTGGACCTGTTGTTGTTTTGTGGTATATTTGGGTGTTCACAGGAACTTAGCAATGGAGACAGTTAAACTGCTTCAAAGCAGGAAAAGGTTTTTATAGGATGACCAGATACTGAGCCACTTTTTAGACTTGGGGCAGATATTTCTTAGAACTTAAGCCAGCATCCAATTTCTAGCACACTTTAAGCAGAACACTTTCTCCCTAAATTGGGGTGAGGAAGAACAAAAGGACCCCTGCAGGTCTCCAGCAGAAAGATCAGAGCAGTTACTTCCCTGTAACTTAGCTTTCACCAGGGCTAAGCTTCCTGCTGACGTAGACGAGGCCTGGAAAATGTGTTAGGAAAGCAGTGGAAATCAAGTCAGTTGGGGAAAATGCAGTCTGTCAGTTTGGTTTTAATTTGGAAAATTTCACAGAAGATACAAGAATTTTCAGCTTCTATAAAAATCTCAAAACTACACACCAACGACATCCAAGTTTGTGCTTTGAGTTCAGTCCTCTGTCCTCGCTCCAGACGGCTGCTGGGGAGCTCCATTTGGGCATCTGCTAGATACTTAAAACTTTGTATACTCAAAACTGACTTTCTGACCTTCTCCCCACCCGGCCTCTGCTCCCACCTGCTCCACCCACATTTCTTTACTCTTGCATTTGACAGCAACATCCTTATTACTGATGTACAGGTACCCACACTTGAACACCCTCTCCCTCAACCAGCATCTGAGATGTGAGCCAATTCTGCCCACAGGGAACTTCAGGAGTGGCCCTGCCCTGGCCACCTCTCCCAACCTCCCCTGATTCCTCCCCTGACTCCACCCTGGTATGAGCTGCCAGAATCTTTCACCTGAGCAACTGTAATTATCAGCTCACTGGTCTCCCAGCTTCCATCTTGGACCCCTCAGTCAATTCCCAAGACAAGAGCGAGGGGCATCCTTTTAAAACCTAGGGCAGGCCCTAGTAAGACTTTCTCCACTGACTGTTATACTCAGGGTAAAATCAACATCCTTAAAATGAGCGACCAGTTATCCCCCTGAACCCTCTGGACTCGCTCCTGATCGTTTTCCCTTTTTTGCACCTGCTCCAGCCATGTTGAGCTCCTCGCTGTCCCCAAAGTGCACCAGGAATGCTCCTTCCTCAGGGTCTTCACATTGAAATCCCTTCTGCTCAGGATGCTCCTCCCAGGATACCACATGTCCACATGGTCCATGGCCACTCCTTAAGTCATGTCTTTGCCCAAATGTCACCATCTCAGGAAGTCTAGCACCATCATGCTGTTTAAAGTTGCAACCCTTGCCCACCATGCAGCTGCAACTTCTTTCTTTGTTCTTATCATTTATTATCTTCTTACACCAGGGATGCTCAGTGTATGCATTAAATGCATGGTTTGTCATCTGTCTCCCTGAAAATGAATGTAAGCCTCTTAAGGGCATTGCTTTCTGTCTGTTTTGCTTGCTGACATGTAGGAAGCAGAACAGGCACTCGACAAAGGGTTGAGTGAATGAATGAGTGGGCGAATGAAGAGACAGACCTTTCTGAATGCACAACCCACTGAAGCTGCCCTCTGCTAGTGAAGCCTCTGCAGCTAGCCACTGTCCTGCTGGCCATCCCTCATTTATAATTGCCTGCCTGTCCTTGAGCAGTGCACCCAAGCTGAGTGGAAAGACACAAGAGCCTTGCTTTTGTTGTTTTTTAAATGGTGAGGAAACGGGAACACAAGAAAACAGAGCCTTCTGTGCAGCCACCAGGGAACCGCAGTTGAGAAGTGGGAGAAAAGCTCAGATTCAGAAGATACCCCAAATCGGATGCTCTTAGTGGCCCTTTAGTGATGCAAGTAAATGGTGCAGTTTCTTTTGATTACTTGTGACAATTGAGCTGTATTGTTGGGCCCTAACAACTCCATCACCTAAGTACTTAGAAAGATAATTCGCCTTAAATTCAATCAGAAACAGAATAGTTTGCATCATCTACCTGAGAGCTCCTTTTGGGAAATATCTAGCATTCCTGATGAAGTCTGCATACAATTTTGATAGATTTTAATGAGATAAAAAGTCTGCTGAAAAATTCAGTTTACTCATCTGGCTCACTTGATTCATGATACTTTTAACTAGGCACTCAAAAAATGTAATAATCTTAAACCAGCCTTATGACTAGACTAATAACTTTTAGCCAATCATTTTTCTCTCTGGTCTCCTGCAAAATATGTTTAGCAAGAGGCGATCTTGGTCTCTGCTTCCTTACAGGCTTTTCTCTTGCCCATAAACTTGAAAAAAAAACTTTGACATGTGCTCACAATCACATATGACACATTGCTTCATTGTTCTTAATACTAATGTAAGAACATTTAGGGCTCTTTCCTACTTTCCGTGGGACGTCTTAGTTATCATTGCAAGCCAAACAAAGCCCTTTAACCATTTAACATTTTTTTTGCATGTCATTTAGAATAAACTTAAAAGTTGTGTAATGATTCCCAGAATATTCAGAAAAACACAAGTCTATCAATGTCTGTTAAGCACATGGAAAACATATTCAGGATTCATCTTTGAATATGGGTTTCATGGCCAGCTGGTGGTGGATGTTACGGAGACCTTGACCGGGCGTCTCCTTACAGGGGCCAGGCGCTCCAGCAGAGTCCCCAGGGACAGTTACACCTGAGTCTTCCTCACTCCACATGTTAACAATCTTCCCTAAGTATCCACATTTTAAGCTCAGAAATTCCTGAATTCAGTTTCACAAGTTTGAGTGAATCAAAATCATAGTCTGAATGTTTGGGGGTTAGGAAGAAATACGGTATTGAAAGAGAAAAATGGCTATAAAGCTTGTCTTGGCCGGAGACTTGTGTGATGTGACTTTCATCATTCTGGAAAGAAATCAGTATCCCTGACTTTAAAAAAAATACTTAAGCATATTTACAATGGATTTTAATAGGATTAAGATCCAATATCAGTTGACTGTCAATCTTTCAATGGGCCTTACTTAGAATCTTAATGTCTTGCATTAATTCATAGAGTCTAATAATCATTAATTGAGTCATAATTTTTTAATTTAATACTAAGTCTAACTAGAATTATCAAATTCTCCTTTCTTCCTATTAAAGTCTCCTGCCAAGAGTGAATCTTTAAATTAGACTACTGTAGGCCTTTTCCCTTGAAGAAAGATTATAATATAACATTGAAAATATTTTAATAGCTCTTTTGATTTGCAGTTTTTAACAGAATTTGACCTTTTTGTGCATGATCCTTGTAAACTTCCATTTAAAATGTGTGAGACAACTGATTTAGTCTTGTAATTGAAATTGTCTTCAGTAGAACATCTAAGACAGAATTAAGGTCACTTAAGTTAAATGATTCTCTGAATGTTTAAGTTTTATAAGCATTGGTCACATTCTGTTAATGCAGTAACCTGAAGTACCTGGAAATTCAATAAAATATATTATAAATGTAGTTTGAAATGTTTGAGAATACTTAAATAACTAAATACAGGATTTAATATTTCCAACGGCTTCTTAGTCCTGATGGCTAAAATCTGTTAGGCCTATAAATAGAATAAGATTTTATAAGCTGAATTAATAAAAAATAAGACAGGAAACTTAAAGAACAAAGATCTTGACATTTTAAGAAATTCAATATCACTTTTTTAAAACCCAAAATAAACCTTGGTAACAGCCTGTTCTGCACCAAACCACTGGCATCAGCACCTGTGTGGCCCTCTCCTCTGTTCTGAAATTCCATCTTTGCCAGCCAAATCCCTGGGGGGGAGGGGGAGGGAGAAATAGGCTCCTTCCTCAGGCTCCACAGAAGACCAGGCAGCCTGACCCTGAGAGTGATGTGATTTGGACAACCTGGAGCTCTCAATTCTGTTTCTAGTTTCTCCGCCTTTTTGACTCTGTCACCATGATCGGTACTTCTTGGTGAAAATAACAGGCTTTGCGTTTAATGTATTAGTCAGACTTTCTTCCCAAATCCCCTACACACAATAAGCAATGTTTAGATGAAAACTGGTTTTTTTGAAACTAGAAAACTCTGGATTTTATTTTTCTTCATTTGTAAATGTTATAGAAAACACGTTACCTCATTTTATTGGCGTTTTCTAATATTGGATAGCCAGTCCTTTTATTTTGCGTATGTTTTTTGCCTGTTTCTTCTTGGACTACACACTGCATTGATGGCCTTTGCCATGTCTCCACGTTACTCTCTTTCTGCCCATGGAGGTGAGAGGCACACGGCCACACTGCTCTCGACGTGGAGACTTTTCCAAAACTTAAGTGTCAATCTCCACCTATAATTCCACTTCTTAGAATAATGTCTCAGAAATACTGTCTTACATATACAAAAACCCCTACAATTATTATCAATGATAATTTTTTATTGAAAAAATAATGAATGGAAAGAGCATTTACCATTTTGAAAATAATTAAATTAATGAGGGCACATCCATACCCTAAAAGGCTATGAAAAACTAAAATAAATAGGACATCTCTATGTAAGGATATTGGAAGGTCTTTCAATGTATGTTATGCTATTCAGTAGAGAAAGCAATTTGCAGAGTGAAATGTGCGGCTGTTGCTGCTGTTGCTGCTGTTGTAATGCAGAGAGAATAAGGACGGGAAGGAAATCCACCAAACTGGGAATCTGTGACGAGTGGGTAACTGTGAGATAAAAGCACCATGGCACTTTTTATGTATTTCCATGTTGCTCTTTTTTTTTGCAATAAGCTTGGGGGAAAAAAGATACATCCGTATTATTTTGTATATATATTTTTTCTATTAGACAGTAGCAAAGAGGAACATATCCCACTTAAGAAATGATCAAAAAAAGAGAATCACTTTTCTGAGGCACTTTCTCAGCCCAGGTGTGAGACCAGCCAGCTGTGACGAGACATTCAGGTAAGTGAGAGGATGGGGCAGTTGTGCCTTGAAACACGGGCACTGGAATTGCCTGGCAGCCCTGTGTTCAGTGGACCCATGCATGGCCAGGCCTGTTCCAGGGGCATTGCCTGGACCCAGCTCTCACAGGAACCATGCAGTGGAGTGTCCTTTTCACATAAAGTGCTGAAGACTTGGTGAGTGCCCAGTGAGAGCAGCATGGGTGTTCAAAACCAGGTCTAGCTCCTTGCCCTCTACCTCCCTCATCCAACTCTGGGAATAAAGTCAAATGGGTAAAATAAAGTCAAAAGAGCCTTTGCTCTCTGAAACAAAGCTCATCTGGCAACACATCCCTAATGATCGTCTTTCATTATAGTTGTCTATCGATCGCCGTAAATTTTAAGTCACTTATAAAAATTAAAAGAAGCAGGTCCTTTGTCTAAGAAAATGAGCATGAGGCTAAGTGTGTGGGCCTGAGTCCCACCCTTCCACTGCAGTTCTTTAGACATATATACTTTTTAGCCAGATTCCCACCTCCCCCAAATTTTTCCACTTGAACACACCTAGAAAAAGATATGGATTAAAGGATAGATTTGCATCAAGAAATACTCAGCATGCTTATATAAAAACTTAGGGTAATAATTTGTCCTCACTGCTAAGTTTGCCTCTTCTCTATTTCCCAACAATAGATCGAAATGAATTGGATGCCTATTGCTGGGCCTTTAAAGTGCCCAAATGGACAGAAAAATTGTATACTGTACATGAGTCTGAATGTATTTATGCTCTGTGGAGTTACCGCCTTTTTAAAAGTATTCTCATCCCTTCTTTGTACAGTTGAAGGTCAATTTCAATTTCTATATGCTTTCCTTAGAGAGGAAAGAACAAAACATTTCAATAGTCCTCAAAATGCAAGCTGACTAATGTAAGCAGTTTAATGAAGCTCATACATTAAAAATCAGCTACGTTGTGTTCCTTTGTCTGTTTGCTTTAATTAGCAGGCAACTGCATTGATCTTGTTTTGGTCAGATAGCTTTTCTGAAAGCTTTTGAAACCAATTTCTATGCCTCTCTATTCTAACAATTACCATAATCCCATTTTACCCCCTCAGTCGGATCCTCTTTATAATTGAAATTTGTTGTAATTACAGCAGATGCAAACATTAAGGAATTAAGGGAATATAAAGAAAATTGTCAGAAGTCAGTTTTCTAAATTTTCCAGGTTCTAGTTCATAACGGGGTGTAAATTATGGATTGTTGCTGAGAAGATCCCCAAATAGTGGACAAACAGCCATGAGCAAATGGGTCTGCAGTGCCCAGCAGTGATCCCAGCAGCAGCCTGGCACCCAGGTGTGTGCACCTCCTTGAGCAGGCTGCTGATGGGAAGGTCTTCTCTCGGCTCTAAGCCAAACCTACAGTTTGCCACCATGAGATGCTCAGCACTCTTCGATGCCAGTCCTTCATAGCAGGGGACATTCAGAATTAAGAATTTATCAATATTATCCATATGAATCTTGCTACTATGAGCTTCAACCTGAGGGTGTGAAACTGATAGAAAGTCATTAATATGTAGATCCTTTAGGGGCAAAGCAACGAAAAAACAAACAATGAAACAATATCTACCAAGACATTCGCAAAGAAAGAGAACTGCCTATTAGCCTGGTGCGGGCTATTTTGACTAAGTAGGATAGAATTGAATTTCTCTAATCAAATCTGTTTGACTCAGTGGCCTAGAAGTGCTCAGTCAGAATGGAAATACACCACACAATATCCAGATGGACTCTGGACTTCATGGGAAAGAAATCTGGTCAGGTTACTCTACCACACATCCATTAGGTAAAGGGTTTTGTGTTTTGGCATTGGCAGGACTTTGTTTAGCCTGGGGAATATGACACTTCAATCAGAATACTGGGAGTAATGAGGAAACACACAGACCATGGCTCTATCCAGATGACCGCAATGGTCTTATTCTTAAAAATTTAAGAGTATCTTATGCTGAAAATAACAAGCATTGTGTTTAATGTGTTAGAATTAATGAATTCTATGAAATCATTCTATGAATAAGAATGAGTCTATTATTTGGATTGGTGCTTCTCAAACTTTGGCTAAATAGAAGTGGTTCTGCATTTTTAGTAAGTTCACAGGTTATTCCAAAACCACTGGTTCCCACACTGAACAGTACTGGTCTGGACTCCACTTGAAAACCATTCTGTGGAGATGGTTCAGGGGGGTGAAAATTGTGGGTTTCATTTATTTTCTTTTCCTCTTCAAGTTTTTGGTCTTTTTAAAAAATATTTCTAATTATTTTGGAAACTTTAAATTAAAATGGTATCATTTTTAAATGTGTTACATATCCATTTTCAACGCAGTACGCTAGGAATATGTCAGCTTTGTGCTCTAGGTTAACCCTGGCCCTTAATGTGAATCTCCTCCTGGATTCCCCGGTGTATTCATGTGAACTTCAATATTCATCAGTGGGTCAAGGTGACATCCTGCACTGCCATGTGTCATCCTTTCTGCTCAGGCCTATGCGGGTACAGTGGATGAAGGAGGCACCCCTGCTCCTCACCCCTCATCCACCTACACTCAGCTTTTCTCGGGAGCATCTGTATGTGAGCTGCTCCTTCTGCCCCATCATAATGGTGCAAGTACAAGTGACTGTGTGAACGTGACATGGAAATAGTGCCATATGTTAGTAGGTGCCAGCACTGACTAGACATTTATCTGTATTTTATATTTCTAGGCAATGCACATAGTTTTCAAATTTAAAATAAAAAAGCAATTATACCTACTCTTGAATGCTTTTGGATTACTCTTATTAAAAAAATATTATACTATATGCTATTGTAAGGCAAGGTAATCCAGAACTTTTTTTTAGCAGGCAGCGTCTTACCTGTGTGAATGAAGATTATCTCAACATTTAGCTACCAACATAGAATAGCCATGACAAAATGACAGCTGAGGCTAATCTATGACTACAATTTGGGTCCCCGATTCCTTCACTCCAGAGGGTCAAAACACTTCATTGTTTTATACTCTAAATTAAATATGTAATTTAATCTTCAAATACTGCCCTTATTTGTTATGGATAGAACTAAAATTTTATTTGGTAGGGTGAATGAGTTTCACTACATTAAAAAACAAAATTGAGCTTATTGCAGTACCTTACAACTGTAGTCCCAACTACTTAAGAAACTGAGGCAGGAGGATGTCTTGAGCCTAAGAGTTTGGGGCTATAGTAT
The DNA here is from genome assembly GCA_963574355.1 of Loris lydekkerianus. Classification (NCBI taxonomy): domain Eukaryota; kingdom Metazoa; phylum Chordata; class Mammalia; order Primates; family Lorisidae; genus Loris; species Loris lydekkerianus. Next base: position 1,276 of record CAUYPK010000544.1, on the reverse strand, counting down.
GCCAAGTTGATTGGGTGTCCATAACTAAGTGTGCATCCTGGGATGGTGACCTCCCAGGAGCAGGGGACCATAAGATCACTTAAGGAGGGGTGAAACTGCTCAGGTTAAGAACTGGGCAGTCCATTCGTGGGTCGATGGGCACTTGGTCTTCTTCCATGACTTAGCAATTATGAATTGGCCTGCAATAAACATTCTGTTACAGATATCTTTGATTTGCATTTCTCTGATGATTAAGGATGATGAGCTTTTTTTCATGTTTGTAGATCATGTGTCTGTCTTCTTTAGAGAAGTTTCTCTTCAAGTTTCTTGCCCATCCTGAGATGGGATTACGTGTTCTTTTCTTGCTAATACGTTTGAGTTCTCTGTGGATTCTGGTTATTAGACCTTTATCGGAAGTATAACCTGCAAATATTTTCTCCCATTCTGAGGGCTGTCTACTTGCTTTACTTACTATGTTCTTGGCTGTTCAGAAGCTTTTTAGTTTGATCAGGTCCCAGTAGTATATTTTTGATACTGCTTCAATTGCCTGGGGAGTCCAACTCACAAAATAATCACCCAGGCCGATTCCTTCAAGAGTTTTCCCTGCACTTTCTTCAAGTATTTTTATACTTTTTTTTTAAGATTATGTATCCCATTTTATATAATTAACTGTGATCAGTAGAGCTAGAACACATAGGTTTTTAAAAAGTTAAGTGAGCTATTTCTATGATGAACACTCTTTTAGTCTTCTGAGGAAACATACAGAGATGCTCTGTTGATTGGATTTGAAGAATTGGAGGAGGCACTTATCTTAAGCAGACACTATTGTGTTTTCTCAAATGTTTCCCATTCTCCTATCAGTTTTGTCTTTCATGGGTCATTCAACACACACTCCTCTGGATGACTCTTTTAAATTGTCGTGTGTCTATCAAAGAAAAGTAGGTATGAGATGTGGAAGTAAATTGGCTTTATCTGAAATTAGGTAGCTTGTCCCTGTAAAGCTTTTTTACCCCCATGGCTTAACCTTTAATTAATATTTTTTTTTTAACTTGACAGATAATGTCATATGTATTTATCATGTGTAACATGATTTTTTTAATATATATTTTTTTTTATTTTTTTTTTTCATTATTGTTTATTGTTGGGGATTCATTGAGGGTACAATAAACCAGGTTACACTGATTGCATTTTTTAGGTAAAGTCCCTCTTACAATCGTGTCTTGCACCCAAAAGGTGTGGCACACACCAAAGCCCCATTCCCCTCCCTCCTTCCCTCTCTTTGCTCTTCCTTTCTGAT
>CAUYPK010000543.1:0-40479 GCA_963574355.1 Loris lydekkerianus | reverse complement strand
TTAGAAGTGATCAAGGAATATAGCAATGTCTCAGGCTACAAAATCAACACCCATAAATCTGTAGCCTTTATATATACCAACAACAACCAAGCCGAACAAACAGTCAAGGACTCTATTCCTTTCATAGTAGTACCAAAGAAGATGAAATATTTGGGAGTATACCTAACAAAGCACGGGAAAAATCTCTACAAAGAGAACTATGAAACTCTAAGAAAAGAAATAGCCGAAGCTGTCAACAGATGTAAAAACATATCATGCTCATGGCTGGGAAGAATCAACATTGTTAAAATGTCCATACTGCCCAAAGCAACATATAATTTTAATGCAATACCTATTAAAGCTCCATTGTCATACTTTAAAGATCTTGAAAAAATAATACTTCATTTAATATGGAATCAGAAAAATCCTCAAATAGCCAAAACATTACTCAGCAATGAAAACAAAGCAGGAGGAATCACGCTACCAGACCTGAGATAGTACTATAAATCAATAGTGATCAAACAGTATGGTACTGGCACAAAAGCAGAGAAGTAGATGTCTGGAACAGAATAGAGAACCAAGAGATGGATCCAGCTACTTACCGTTATTTGATCTTTGACAAGCCAATTAAAAACATTCAGTGGCGAAAAGATTCCCTATTTAACAAATGGTGCTGGGTAAACTGGCTGGTAACCTGTAGAAGATTGAAACTGGACCCACACCTTTCACCATTAACTAAGATAGACTCTCCCTGGATAAAAGTTTTAAACTTAAGACATGAAACTATAAAAATACTTGAAGAAAGTGCAGGGAAAGCTCTTGAAGGAATTGGCCTGGGTGAATATTTTATGAGGAGGACTCCCCAGGCAATTGAAGCAGTATCCAAAATACACTACTGGGACCTGATCAAAGTAAAAAGCTTCTGCACAGCCAAGAACATAGTAAAGCAAACAGACAGCCCTCAGAATGGGAGAAAATATTTGCATGTTATACCTCCGATAAAGGTCTAATAACCAGAATCCACAGAGAACTCAAACGTATTAGCAAGAAAAGAACACATGATCCCATCTCAGGGTGGGCAGGGGACTTGAAGAGAAACTTCTCTAAAGAAGACAGACGCATAATCTACAAACACTTTTTAAAAAGCTCATTATCCGTAATCATCAGAGAAATGCAAATCACAACTACTTTGAGATATCACCTAACCCCAGTAAGAGTAGCCCACATAATAAAATCCCCAAAACCAGAGATGTTGGCGTGGATGTGGAGAAAAGGGCACACTTCTACACTGCTGGTGGGAATGCCCACTAATACTTTCCTTCTGGAAGGATGTTTGGAGAATACTTAGAGACCTAAAAATAGACCTGCCATTCGATTCTATAATTCCTTTACTAGGTTTATACCCAGAAGAGTAAAAATCACAATATAACAAAGACATCTGTACCAGAATGTTTATAGCAGCCCAATTCGTAATTGCTAAGTAATGGAAGAAGCCCAAGTGCCCATCGACCCATGAATGGACTAGCAAATTGTGATACATGTATACCATGGAATATTATGCAGCCTTAAAGAAAGATGGAAACTTTACCTCTTTCATGTTTACATGGATGGAGCTGGAACATACTCTTATTAGCAAAGTATCTCAGGAATGGAAAAAAAAGTATCCAATGTACTCAGCTCTACTATGAAGCTAAATTATAGCTTTCACAGGATGGCTATAACCCAACTATAGCACAAGACTATGGGGAGGGGACCAAGGAAGGGGAAGGGAGGGTGGGGCCACATCTACGGTGCATCTTAGAATGGGTACAGGTGTAACTTACTAAATGCAGAATACAAATGCCTACATACAGTAACTAAGAAAACGCCATGAAGGGTACATTGAACAGTTTGATGAGAATATTTCAGATTGTATATGAATCCCGCACATTGTACACCTTGATTGCACTAATGTACACAGCTGTGATTTAGCAATAAAAATAAATAAATTTAAAAAAAAAGAAAAAATACTTTGTCTCACATAGGTATCATTTTGGCATCATTCTAATTCATCTCACAAAAAGGGGAAGCCGCTTGGCCTAGATTACTGGGGGTGAGAAGAGGGCATGTCACTTCAGGGGGTTTTGAGGTCAGGTAAAAGGCATTCAGGGAAGGGTTGCTATGGAAAATATGTGTGGCACCCGTGATACCTGTCAGTTGGTGGTGTGACTCATCCCCCATCTGGTTCAGGTTTTCCCCTGATGGGCGGCTGATCGTCTCTGCCAGTGATGACAAGACTGTCAAGCTGTGGGATAAGAACAGCCGGGAGTGTGTCTACTCATACTGTGAGCATGGCGGGTGAGTCCTTGGATGCTGCAGGTGTTCAAGCCCAGAGTGCACATCTGAGCATGAAGAGGCCCAGTGGCCTTCAGTAGCAGGACCTGTGGGGGCTGGTGGCCATGTCTCAGTTGCTGTTTGTCTGGTGTCTTTTGCAAGGGCTGGCAAACAAGCTCTTTATCTTTTCCTGTGTGAATAGAAGGATCAGCCCCAAGCCCTTCCCACACATAATTGGAACATTTAACCTCAATTCTTTGGGCCTCTCTTTTTTCCCTTCATTTTTTAGTTCACCTATAGTGATGTTTACAGATGAAAGCCTCATCAGGTTCTTGTAGTAAATGGTGGCTGTTCATATTGTGCCACATCATTGAGAGGGAGGAGCCTGCATTTGAGTAGGGGCTCAACCATTTCCGGTTCCTGAAGGGACCTCAGCTTTTGCTCTCCTGGGTGTTAGACTGGGAATCACAGGTAAGGGCTTCTTCTGAGAGCTGGATATGGTACCAGCCCAGGTGTTAAGTATGGATAAAGTGAGGGAGCTGTCAGCCTTGGCAAGGGTACCAGCTCCAACTCTGAAAACCCCAGAATAGCCCAACTGACCTTTGGATTTGATGATAGCTTTCTCTACTTGTATTTAAAAATGGATGGTGGACAGGGTCCTTGGTAAGTCCACCTTAGTTCACTACTGACCACTGTTCTTACCTCCTACTTGTTACTTTCCCTTGAGGCAGAAAAGAGATTTGGGTCAAGGGAACAGCATGAGCAGAAGCACAGGCATAAGAAAGTAATGGACATATTGAATCTATTCCGAGCCAGGGCAGACCTCTTAAAGATGGTGGCCCCTGTCTTTCCAGTTTTGTTACCTATGTGGACTTCCATCCCAGTGGTACATGCATCGCTGCTGCCGGAATGGACAACACAGTGAAGGTGTGGGATGTGCGGACTCACCGGCTCTTGCAGCATTATCAATGTGAGTGTTGAACGACCTCCTGGGCACATGAGCAGCCGTGATGGAACTGCTGGTGCTAGGTATCAGTTTATTGCTGCAATGCTTAAGTGGGCCTGAGGATGGCCTTGGGTGGGGAGGAGTCTCTGGTCTGAGATTGTCCAGGACTGGGTGATCTGTAGTGTGGCTGCCCTGACTTGGAACCTTGGCCTGGTGATGAAACGTGAAGCTACCTGGCTTTTAAAAGCAAGCCCTTTGGTGCCCACCTCCAAGGTAGTAGCATTTCACATATGCTCCAGGAAGGGCCAGGGATGCCCCTCATGGCCACCTCTCAGAGGCTGTATATGCCATTTTCCTCTCCCTGTGATGGAGGCCTTGCTCTACGGAGTCAAGGTAACAACCTTCGACCTATAGCAAAGGGGGCAGAACTGTCCATAGAGGTCAGTGTTGGTGGGACTTTGTCTACCACTGGCCTCACAGTGTCTTGCACTGATGTAGAGCCATAAATCATATGGAAGGCTGGCTTAGCTAGTGACCAGATATTAGGAGGCAGGCCCAGGACTATACCTTCTGGTTGAATTGTAACACTCAGAAGGCAGGGCAGTGGGCAGTGGACATGGGCTCATGTTAGGCTCCAGGTGGGAGGTAGGGGCAAGGGCACACTTGGATGTGTTCAGGATGAGCTGGCTGGAGGTGTTGGGGAATGGAACAGGCCTGGGAACAAGTATGACTGATCAGGGCCATGAGGCACTCCAGGCCTGGGGATGGGGCTCAGGCTGCCAAGCGCCATTGGAGAAATTAGGAGTTGTGCAGCAGGCAGAACAGGGATGGGTCAGACTGCACAGGGCTGAGACCAGGAAGGAGGCAAAGCTGGAGTTGTTTGAAGAACTGTGGTCATGGCTTGGCGCCTGTAGCTCAGTGAGTAAGGCGCCAGCCACATACACTGAGGCTGGTAGGTTTGAGCCTGGCTGGGGCCTGCTAAACAGCAATGACAACTGCAACAAAAAGATAGCCAGACATTGTAGTGGGCACCTGGAGTCCTAGGTACTTGGGAGGCTGAGGCAAGAAAATGGCTTAAGCCCAAGAGTTTGAGATTGCTGTGAGCAGTGACACAATGGCATTCTACCGAGGACAACATAGTAAGACTCTGTCTCAAGGAAAAAAAAAAAACAGAATTGTGGTCATTGACCTTGAACTGAAGTTTATGGGCTCACTTTAATCCATACCTGAAGTGGAAATGACATGGGTGTACAGAGGTGTGGAGCTTGGGGTTCACAGTTCTTCCTTGACATTCCCTATAAGCCCTTTCTAGTTGACTCTTGGACTTTTGAGGGCAGAACTGTTTTGGGGATAAATGAGAAGTTCCTGGTCTTGAAAAGCACATGCTAGGGAGTGGGCTCTGCAGCCAGCATTAGCATTTCCAGCTGTGTGGTGTTGGGCAGGTCACTTGATTCCATGGAGCCTTTGAAACAAATGATGAGGCTTGTCTCATAGGTGGTATTGAGAGGGTTAATGAGTTGGTTCATGTCAAGAACTGAGATGGCTGGTACAAAGTGGGTGGAACAGGTAGAGTGTTATTGATGATGACATTGACACGAGATGATGCTGACAGTCTTGGTGCTAGTCTAGAGTCCAGGAATCTGGTCTGGTGAGGACAGCCTGTTTGGTTAAGGCCTGTAGTACCCTACACCACCACCAGATGGCAGGGGCTGGCCACAAAAACTGTTTCCTTCCTACAAATTTCCTTGCAATTTGTCACTGATGTTCATTCAGACAGAGGCTTCTAGAACTGAGCAGCATAGGGCTTGCCCTTTTTTCCTTCAACCTTGGAGGCCTGTCTTCTAACGTGGGCCAGGCCTGAGTCAGGGGTAGGTTGGTTAGGGATCAGGCATGTCTGAACAGTGGGCTGGGGAGGGTGGGCAGGTGCAGAGGTAGGGACGGGAAGGTGAAAGGCAGGGAAAAAGTCAGTATTACATGCTCTGGTTCTTTTGGTATGAGGTGATAATAGGGCCTTCCTCATGGGCCTCTTGTGGACCTGGTGGGAAAATCCACTTAAGGATTATGTGATAATAAAGAGTAGGTATGTGGTCTATGCTACATAGGTCTTGACACTGGTAGGACAGGATCTCTAGGTGACCTTGGGAGGTTTCAGGCCCATCTCTGATGGATCATGAGCCTGGGCCTGGTGTTAATGGGGTATAATAGCAGGTACCTATTGAGAAGAGCCTTGAATGCTATCTCTGGCCCAGTGTCTCAAAGATGTGGCCTGTCTGGCAGTGCTGAGACTGACCCTATTGCTTAAGGAGTGAAGGGAGGGAGGACATCTGAGAGAATAGCATGTTTGGGTGGAGGCTGGGGTGTCCCAGTGACTGGTGGATGGGCTCTCCATGCCTGATGTCAAAATGAGGGCAGGCATCAGAGCAAGGAAGGGGCCAGGCTCAGAGCTTGGGTTGTGGAGATTTAGTAGAGATAGAAGCTGACACTGTGTGGGGGTAGGGGCCAGCTGGGCCCATGGATTTGGAATGGGAGAAGGGCTGAGGGCACATCCTGGACCTCAACAATTAAGGGACCGTGGAAGAGAAAGCTCCACTAAGCAGCCAGACTGAGGGGTATGAACCTTGTCTCCCAATATGGGAGGGTTTTGTGAGGGCAGAGCAAGGAAGCAAAGGAGAGAGAGGTCCTGTGAAAGGGTGTTCACGAGGTAGAGTTGAGAGCAGTTGAGGAGAGTGGTGGGTTCTGGCAAGAGAGCCCTAGGATTCTTGAGGGAGCAGGCTTGGCAGTGGTCGGGGTAGGGGAGGTGTGGCTAGATGCAGATGAACCCCATCTGTATGGTCTGAGTGTATGAGGCTGACAGGCCCTGCTGAGGGATTGCAGTCTGCTTGTGCTCCTGGCCTTGCCTCTCGTGATGGAGCTACTCCATGGCCTGCAGCATCTTGTTCCTAAGCCCTAGTATAGATTGGAGGCTTAAAGGAACCTGGAGTACCCTGCAAACATGACTGGCTCCCCCCTGAGCTCGTGGTCAATGCCTGTTCACATGGTGGTGTTCACAGGTTAGCAAACTCATCCCACAGCCTTTAGACTCATCCTCAAGGGCTCAATGACCTCTTTGCTGGTGGAGGGACCTGGCCAGGTCTGTTCAGGTCTAGGGTCTTCTGAGAGGTCTGAGAGGCTGTCCCATTCTCACAGGAACAGTGGGATCTCTTTGGAGGCCCATTCTTCAAGAAGGGCTCCCAGTACTGTGGCAGCAGATGCCTGATCTGTTTTCTGTCTCCAATTCCTAAGAGACCCAGGTGAAAGTTTTTCAGAACACAGTGATGCCCATTGTCTCCCCTGATAACTCAGGATGGGCACCAGGCACTTTGGAGTGGCCTTCAGGTGTGTGAAGATGACGTGCTCTTCTGAGAGAATTTGGTTAATGATACTGCAGTATGTGGCTAGCAAGCCCAAGCCTGCCTATGTCCAGCCATCTCATGATTGTGCTCTGGGAAGGGCACTTCGTGTTTTGGCTTGTGTTGTTGGAGTGGGAGCCTGCTCCGGGCTTTGGACAATAATGACCAGCTGGTGCCATTTCTGTCAAGCAGGGAGTCTCTTGGCTCTGGCCTATTGCCGTGGGGAGCAGTTCTGATTTCCCAATTCAGTAAGGAGTTGACAGGCTGGTGGAGCCCCAAGAGTGCCAATCCCCATGAGATGGTTAGCTCCATATGCTCTGAGCCCACGTTAAGACTGTTTAAACATCTGAACAGCAGCCTCCGTCCCAGAACCCATAATGTACTTTGTAGTTTATGGCACATGCAGGTGCATTACCCAGTGACAGGTCAGGGTCAGGCTTACTCTGCCCCAGAAGGATACCTCCTACTTGCACACCCAGGCATTTTCTGGGCACCTTGGTCGGTTTGGAGCCCATCAGGTAGTGGGCCTCTATATACAAGCAGTGTAGGCAGAATGGACTGTGGATACTCAGGTCTTTCTTTAGGCCACCTGTTGCCCACAAGCCATGATCAGTTCCTGGTTTAGGGATAGGGGCTGTTGTGGCCTCATTCTACCCTGTGTAGGCTCCTGGTCCTCCATAGGGGTTTGACATTGGTGTATCTCTGACCTTGAGTTGAAGTTCCGTCTTTAGGGTGAAAATTGGAGGATAGGAACAAAGAGCTCATAGCTGCCACCCAAATGGCAGTGTGTGTCATCACTGATACCTGCTATGGAGCCAGGAAGAAGGTCTGCAGTTTTGAAGTTGATAAAAAGTGGATCATTTCTGGATAGTTGCTGCTTAGGGGATTGTAATGGGATGCTTACCCCCTCATGAAGTAGCTGTGCCCTGATGAGGGACTATCATGTAGGGGTGGTTCTAAAGATGAGGCCTCCCTGGACTGCTGTCTCCCCACCACCTCTACAGAATTAGGGTGGCATGGGAGCAGAGGCTGGCCTGGCCAGTGTATTATGCAGGAGAGCAAGTGGGGAAAGGCAGGATGGGTCCTAATGTCTAGGGCAGGGGTCCTCAGACTGTGGCCCATAGGCCACATGAAGTGGTGTGATTGTATTTGTTCCCATTTTGTTTTTTTACTTCAAAATAAGATATGTGCAGTGTGCATAGGAATTTGTTCATAGCTTTTCTTTTTTTTTTTTTTTTTAAACTATAGTCCGGCCCTCCAATTGTCTAAGGGACAGTGAATTGGCCCCCTGTTTAAAAAGTTTGAGGATACCTAGTCTAGGGCATCTCCCAAAGCCTGGTGTATCAGGCCAAGCCCTCTCCTAGAGTAAATGGCTCCAGGTATTTCTGGCATGTGGGATGAGGATTCTGTTTTCCTTCTTGGGGAAAGCTTCTGTTCCTCAGTGGGCTTGGCCAGGGTCAGGCCATAGTCTGATATATACATGCCAGCACTGCTGCCTTGTGTGGTGCTATGCTGGTGAAGCCCGAAGCTCCCCGAGTATGCCCTCCCTCTGGCCTCCCCTTGTGCCACTGGCTTCCTTTTGCTTTATCTGTCCCATGTGGGGATGAGGGCAGCCTTTATCTCAGTGCAGGCTAGGGGGTCTCTGTATTCTGCCTCAAGAAACTAGTTGCAGAGACCTTGGTGGCCCCTTTCCAGGCTGCCTCCTGAAGCTCCTGGCACTTGGAGCACGTTGTTCAGATATAAATATCATCTTATGTAAAGCCTTGGCTGTCTCCCCTAAGTGTGTATGGGAACACGTATCCATACTCCCCAGCACATTAGTATGTCAGCATGGCTGGTATTTGAGAGTCTCTGTGCTCCTCCACAGGCCCTGCTGAGGGCTGTTTTATGGTGGATATATTTATCAGCCCAGCAGTAGCTGCTGTAGTCTGTTGGTACTGGGGTGAGAGGTTGCTTTTGTATTTGCCTTTATGTTTGTAGCAATTGGTAGGGTAATGATTATTTTAGCCTCATCAGGCCTGTGGTAATGGGAAGGAAGGTGGCAGAATCTTCCTTATAGCTATCCTAAGTAAAGAGTCTGTGATGCAGCTGGTTCATATATTGGCTGTACAGTTGCTCTGCATCCATCTGGACTGCCTAGCTCAGACCCTGAGCTCTACTCAGAACATGCCGTTGGTCTTTTTTTTTTTTTTTGACTTGAGTCTCACTTTGTCATCCTTGATAGAGTGCTGTGGCATCACAGCTCACAGCAACCTCAAACTCCTGGACTTAAGTGATTCTCTTGCCTCAGCCTCCCAAGTAGCTGGGACTACAGGTGCCTACTGCAACACCCAGCTATTTTTAGAAATGAGGTCTCACTCTGGTTCAGGCTGGCCTCTAACCTATGAGCAGCTCAGGCAGTTCAGCCACCTTGGCCTCCCAAGTGCTGGGATTACAGACATGAGCCACCGCACCTGGCTTTCTTTCTTTTTTTTTTTATCGTCAAGGATTCATTGAGGGTACAGAGAACCAAGAACAAGACGTTGGTCTTTTTTTTTTTTTTTTTAGAGACAAAGTCTTACTTTGTTGCCCTTGGTAGAGGGCTGTGGCGTCACAGCTCACAGCAACCTCCAGCTCTTGGGCTTAGGAGATTTTCTTGCCTCAGCCTCCTAAGTAGCTGGGACTATAGGTGCCTGCCACAATGCCCAGCTATTTTTTTTGTTGCTTTTTGGCCAGGGCAGGGTTTGAACCCACCACCCTCAGTATATGGGGCCAGCACCCTACTCACTGAGCCACAGGTGCCACCACATGCTGTTCGTCTTGAGAGAGGGCTGCGTAACCTGCTGGGACTTTTGGACTTTTGGACACCCAGCCTAAGTACCTGCTCACCAGCTACTTTCTGGGTTCCACATGGTGTTAGACACTGAGCCAGGAGCCAGGGACTCAAGATAGCCCCTGCCTGATGGAGCCTATGGTCTCATGGGAAACCCAGACATAGATCAAATAGCTGCACCTAAATGTGAAGAGTGAACTGTGGGAGGTTTATTGTGTTTTAGAAGGACAAAGAAAGGGAGTGGCCCCAATAATGAGATCAGAGGAAGCTTCCTAAATGAGGAACTCCAAGTAGTGAGCTTTAAGGTCCGGGGAGGGAAGAGCAAGAGTCTCTCAGGCCTATTGGGAACAAGTGAAGGAAAGGCTCCATGGCTGGGGGAGTTGACAGAGCTGGTGTGGCTGCGTCTTGGAGTGAGGGACCCCAGAACAGATGGTGGGGCTTGGGAAGAGAGCCATGGACAGGGCCAAGCTGTGTAGGTAAAATGACAGGGTGTAGAGTTACATGGAATGTGGAGGGGGGGAGTGAAGGAGAGGGACATCCATGCTGGCACTGGGGCCTGAGGCTTTACTCTGCAAAGACCTCAGGGGCTTAACCTGGTAACATCCGCATAGAACCCCTGATATTTGGGTGCTGTGGCACAGATGGATAAACTTGAGACTCAGTAGGGTCAAGACGCTTATTCAGAGGCTGGGTGCAGTGGCTCATGCCTGTAATCCTAGCTGTCTGGGAGGCTGAGGTGGGTAGATTGCCTGAGCTCAGGAGTTGGAGACCAGCCTGAGCAAGAGCAAGAACCCTGTCTAAAAATAGCCAGGTGTTGTGGCCGGTGCCTGTAGTCCCAGCTACTTGGGAGGCTGAGGCAAGAGAATTGCTTAAACCCAAAAGTATGAGGTTGCTGTGAGCCATGATACCATGGCACTCTACTGAGGGCAACAAAGTGAGACTCTGTCTCAAAAAAAAAAAAAAAAAAAAGGATGCTTACTCAGGTGGGCTAGTGGGAGGCTGGGCTTGACCAGTTCCTGAGAGAGAGTATCTTAACCATCTACAGAGTATCTTAACCGTCTGCTTGCCCACACACATCTTCTCCTGCAGGGCAGTGGGATTATATTATCATTTCAAGGGTTTTGTTTTCCATTTGGCTTCCTTGAAGGAGTAGTATATGAGACAGATTAAATGCTGTATTTGAGTGCTCTGCTATGCTTCAGCTTGACTGCTGGGCAGTATAGGAGAGGTGAAGGAATCACTTGGTGCTTGTGGCTAGCCTCATCTGTTTCTACCTGCTGCTCACCTTTGCCTCTGGTTGGGTCTTCTACTGTCCTTCGATGTGCTATTCTCCTGGGAGGTCTTTATTGGGATCCCCACAGCTCTTCTGAGCGACGGCCACCCTGACCCAAACCCCTTCAGTCCTGTGCTGAGCCTCATTTGGCCCTGATTGCCTGTTTCAGGCTTCACTTAGGATCCCTGTGCCTCCTAGACAGCTCCTAACTGATATCCTTCCTCCAGTGCACAGTGCAGCAGTGAATGCCCTCTCTTTCCACCCATCGGGAAACTACTTGATCACAGCCTCCAGTGACTCAACCCTGAAGATCCTGGACCTGATGGAGGGCCGGCTACTCTATACACTCCATGGGCATCAGGTGAGAGGTCTGGAGCTGAGTGGTATTGAATGGGGTAGAGGTGCTACCTCAAGACCCATGCAGAACTGGGTTCACCTGAGATGTCCTTCCCTTGTCATCCACTGTGGTCTCCTTGTGGCCTGGGCAGTGGAGTGAGATGCAGAAGCAGCCTTGCTACCCACATGACCTGCCAAGAGATGAATGGAGGCCTTTCCTTGTGAAGCTTACTGGGCCTAGGACTGGTATAGCTGAGAGGGATTATGGGAGTTACTACGGGGATGGAGTTTAATTTCTGTTTTTTTTTTGCAGTTTTTGGCTGGGCCGGGTTTGAATCCTCCACCTCTGAGGCCAGCACCCTACTCCTTTGAGCCACAGGTGGTGCCCACAGGGGTGGAGTTTAAATTGTGTTGGGGGCCACATGTAGGTATAGTTGGAAAGCTTTCCCCCAGGGCCTAAATGAAATCTGTACCATAACGGCCTCAGGCATCCCTTGGTCCAGAGTTTGAGTAAAGTCTTAGAACCCATGCTCTGAATTGACATTAGGGTCTCTTGGAGGTCCTGGGCTAGCAGCCGTCATGCTTCTAGAGATGGAAATAACCACAGGTTTCCAGTAGGTGCTAGTCAGGAAGAGGGAAATACATATATTTGTTTGAGAATTCATGGCATTGAATCAAGGGAACAGAGGCCTTCTCTCTGTATAGGCCTTAAAGCATCTGATGTCTTGGTCTCTTGCTAGTGGTGGGTCCCTGTGGGCCAGTTGTGGGCTGCCTGCAATTCCCCAGCAACTCAACCTGGTTTTGGGCCTTCCACTCATACTGTCAGGAAGTTGTGGCTAAGCTGTCTCCTGCTGAGCAGAGCAGTTGTCAGAACATCACAATGTCTCCAGTTGGAGCTTTGTCACCATGACCAATTGGAATGGGGGCATAAAGTCCAGAGATTTTAAGTTGCTCCCTTACTCTGCCTCCCAGGCTGAGGCAAGCATGATGGAGAGTAGGAATGGGCCTTTGAAGGCTCAGGGAGGCCCTGGGAGTGCTCATGGCCAGCAGCCAGGTATAGGGTAGGGTGTCTAGTCAAGAGCTTACATTTTTTTTTTGTTTGTTTGTTTGGGATTCATTGAGGGTACAAACAATTAGGTTACACTGATTGTATTTGTTAGGTAAGGTCCCTCTTATAATTGTGTCCTATCGCCAAGAGGTGTGCCACACACAGAGTCTCACTCTGTCACTGGGTAGAGTGTCCTGGCATCATAACTCACAGCAACCTCAAACTCTTGGGCTCAAGTAATTCTTTTGCTTCATCCTTCCAAGTAGCTGGGACTACAGGGACCTACCACAACGCCTGGCTAGTTTTTCTATTTTTAGTAGAGATGGGATCTGTCTCTTGCTCAGGCTGGTCTCGAACTCCTAAGCTTATATGATCTTCCTCCTAGGCCTCCAGAGTGCTAGGATTACAGGCATGAGCTACCATACCTGGCCTTTTTTTTTTTTTTTTTTTTGAGACAGGGGCTTACTCTGTTGCCCAGGCTAGAGGGTAGTGGCGTAATCATGGCTCACTGCAGTCTTGAATTCTTGGGCTCAAGTGATCCTCCTGTCTTAACCTCCCAAGTAACTAGGACTACAGGCATGTGCCACAATGCCCAGCTAATTTTTTTTATTTATATAGAGATGGGGTCTTGTTATGTTGCCCTGTCTGGTATTGAACTCCTGGGCTCAGGTGATCCTCCTACCTTGGCCTCCCAAGGTGCTGGGACGACAGGCATGAGCCACTCTGTCTGGCCTCTACCCAAGGCTATCTGAGCTTTTGTTTGGCATCTCTAACCATCTGAATTAGGATGGATGGGGGCTGTTTGGCCATGGCTGGGCTGTGTCTTCTGCTTTCTTGGGGCCTGTAGGCTGTTTGCTGCCCTAGACTTGTGACGACCCCATGTCTTCCCTGTTGGAGACATGTCTGTTGTGTAAGACCAGCAGACCTGTTCTCCCTGGGTGGGTACATCCAGGTGTGATGTGCAGCTGGGCAGGACTAGGGTCACTGCTAGCTCTGGAATAAGCCTATTAGGGAGCCATCTTTACTTGCCCTTGAGCAAGTCAGTTATTCAGATTTGTGTGTGTAATCAGTTGTGAATCTTTTTTTTTTTTTTTTGAGACAGCCTACGTTGCCCTCGGTATTGTGCCATGATGTCACAGCTCACAGCAAACTCAAACTCTTGAGCTTAAGCTATTCCCTTGCCTCAGCCTTCCAAATAGCTGGGACTACAGGTGTCTGCCACAATGCCCAGCTATTTTTTTGTTGCAGTTGTCATTATTGTTTAGCTGGCCTGGGCCAGGCTTGAACCAGCCAGCCTTGGTGCATGTGGCTAGTGCTGTAACCACTGTGCTATGGACACCGAGCTGACCAGTTGTGGATCTTACAACCAGAAAGGTATTACAAAATCACATGATTTCCAATCATGTGATCCACTTCCCTGAAAAGTTAAAAAAAGCAATACTCAGAAAAAATTTGCAAACAGCTCTGTGGCAAATGATTACCTCTTTTTGTAAGTGGGTTTTTTTTTTGTTTGTTTGTTTGTTTGTTTTTTGAGAGAAGAGTCTTACTCTGTTGCCCAGGCTCGAGTACAGTGACCTAACCCTAGATCATAGCAACCTCAAACTCCTGGGCTCAAGCAATTCTGCCTCAGCCTCTCTAGTAGCTGGGACTAAAGGTGCATGCCATCACATGCATCATTAGGTGCATGCAGCTAATTTTTCTGTTTTTATTTTTATTTATTTATTTATTTTGAGACAGAGCCTCAAGCTGTCACCCTGGGTAGAGTGCCATGGCATTACAGCTCACAGCAATCTCCAACTCCTGGATTCAAGCGATTCTCCTGCCTCTGCCTCCCAAGTAGGTGGGAGTACAGGCACCCACCACAACGCCTAGCTATTTTTTGGTTGCAGCCATTGTTGTTTGGCGGGCCCAGGCTGGATTCGAACCTGCCAGCTCAGGTGTATGTGGCTGGTGCCTTAACCTCTTGAGCCACAGGCGCCAAGCCATAATTTTTCTGTTTTTAGTAGAGATGGGATGATCACTCTTGCTCAGGCTGATGTCGAACTCCTGAGCTCAAGGGATCCTCCTGCGTTGGCTTCACAGAGTGCTAGGATTATAGCATGGGCCACCATGCCTGGCCTTAAAGAACTTAAGGTGAGTGTTCTTTAAACAACTGACTCACCTCTTAACCCAAGAACACTTCAACATAGTATTTAAAATGTCATTCACAGAGTTCTGGCACAGCACCCATCACATAAAGAAAAGCCTGTTGACATTGTTCTCTCTGAGAAGTGAAATGAGAACTGTGGGGCATCTTATGCAGTTACTCTTTTGCTGTTAGACCTAGAAATGTGGGAGCCAGTTGGAGAGACAGCTGGAAGTTTGGGGGTATGGAGAATAGAAAATGGCTCCCTGGAATTGCTGAATCATTTCTTCTTTGGGGCACCAATCTCACGGTGCCCAAAGGAAGGGAGAAGAAAGATAAACAAGCTGATCTCTGTTCATTTTGCCATCTGTTTGTTCATTCATTATCTGCTCTCCAGCTCACTGAGCTGGACACCAGGGAGAGGAAATGGATGTCATATTGTACTTGCTAGGGTTTATGGCCTGGGGATCAGGGGACTCCATGGGGAGGTTGACAGAGCCAAAGGCAGCACAAGGTAAGTTAGGAGACCAGGAAAGGAAGGCTGAGTCTTCTGAAGTAGTTGGAGGATTGAGTGAAGGTAGGTAGGTGTGCCTCTGTCTCCCAGGTGGAGGTTGGAGTCAGGGTATGAGGCTTATATTATTTTCTGCTCTCAAACCCCCAAACTCCTTATCAAATATAGAATCTTAGGACTGGTGTACCATAGGTTTTAGGGGCTCTTTTTCTTGGGATACCCATGACACCCCCCCCCCCCCCTCGTTGCACTGTTGGGTAATGTAGGTGCTAGTGGGTGGGAATCCTTGTGTCTAACTTGCCGCCAAGTGCTTAATCAAGCACAGCTGCCACCAGCCACTTCCTGAATCCTGTGGCTGAGCAGCCCCAGGGCTGCTGAGTGGGTCCTTGGGCACAGAAGACTTCTATCCTGCAGGTAAAGAAGATGGCAGATTTGAAATCACTTCTGAGGCCTGTTGGTGAAACTGAGAGCTATCTGGATATGTAAGGGTCCCATGCCTCTTAGGGTGGCAGAAGTAGGACAAATACCTACATCATGCAGTTTCCACTTTGCTCACTTGCCTCACATCTATATTTACAGAATTCAAGTTGTTTTTTCACTCGTTTTAGATCACTGATCTGAGTAGGATGCCTTCAGGCCTTGTGGCTGCTTATGTCCCAGCTTTGCTGTTACACGACCCTGTTCTGGTTCAACAGGATAGACCCCCATGAAACTTTGGTTTGGACTTGGAGGACTCCTTTGTGACAGTCCTCAGGTATAGCCCTGAGAGAGCCATGGGAGGGAAGGCCATGGAGTGTTTCGGCCAGTGGAGCAGCAACTCCCTTGTGCTTCCATTTTCCATATCTGTGGGGGAGAAGCCAGCAGAGAGGTCAGCCACAGGGAGCTGCTGCTGGGGTGAGGCAGACCTTGACCAGGAAAGAGGGGCTCTGTAGGTTCCAGGGGAAGTACCTTTGTGTCCTGTAGGGAGGGAAGGGTCTGGGCAAGTCCTTCAGGGGGAGCTGTGGGGAAAGGAGGGTGGAGAAAAAGGAGAGTGTAGTGCTATTGGTCTGAAACTCTCTTGTCTGTGTTAAGGCCAGTGTGACCTTGGTGTACCTTTCAGTTGTCTCCTAAGCCACAGAGTGTACCAGGACTGAGAACTTGCTAAGTGCCAGGCTAAGATGGGGATTGCCCAGTATGTACTGGTGTTAGGAAGCTCACCAGCCAAAGAAGCTAAGCATGTGGGCAGTGAAGTGTGCTTTGGTGCATGATTGGCTACACTTTCCATTGGCCCACTGAGGAAGGCTTTTTGTTTGGGCCAGTTTACTTTGTAAGCTAGCTCACACTTTTTCTTAGGCTGTTCTGTGCTACTATCACTAAATTCCTGAGACTCAATAATTGACCATTTATGGAAATTTATTTCTTACAGTTATAGAAGCTAGAAGTCCAAGATCGAGGCACTGGCATCTGGAAGGGCTGCTGTCTGCTTCCAAGATGGCACCTTGATGCCCCACCTTCCAGAGGGGAGGAACACTATGTCCTCACATGGCAGAAGGTGGAAGGACAAAAAGGGGCCTAAATTTCCCTCATTGTACCCATTTATAAGGGCACTTAATTCCATTCCTGAGGACACAGCCCTCATGAAGACCACACCTCCCAATACTGTTGCACTAGGGATTAAACTTTAACATGAATTTTGGCTGGGACAAAAACAAACCATAGCTGGGGTAGACATCAATCGCAAGTTTATTTGTGGGCCTGAAGGATTCTGGTGCTTCTCTCCTATGTTCCTGGCTTTGGGACTCTGCTACAAAGCGCCACACAGGGGTCACAGCTGGAGAGCTTGACACCATGCAAGCCATACCCTGAGAATAGTTCCTTTACTGCAGCTGGGCCTACATGGCTCTTCAGAGGCTTACATGGGGTTAGGTTGCTGAGTGATTTGGGTGGTGGGCCAGAGAGCTAGATGGGCCTCTTGGCTGGCTTTGACCTGTGTGGGCTCTGGGCCCCTTGACAGCTATGCTGCTGCAGCTGTGAGAGAGCTCCATGATGGCTGGAGGCAGTGGGCTGACTGCAGCTTTCTAAATGCAACCTTGAGAGGCTGGGTGCTGTGGCTCACGCCTATAATCCCAGCACTCTGGGAGGCCAAGGTGGGTGAATTGCTTGAACTCAGGAGGAAGAGTGAGAGGTGGATGGATTGCTTGAACTGAGGAAGAGCGAGATCCCGTCTCTAAAAATAGCCTGGTTTGTGACAGGTACCTGTAGTCCCAGCTACTTGGGAGGCTCAGGCCAGAGGATCACTTGAGCCCAAGAGTTTGAGGTTGCTACAGCACTCTACTGTAGAGGGCAACAAATTGAGGCTCTGTCTAAATAAATAAATACGTACGTATATACATACATATATCCCTAAGGAGACACTGACTTCCTTGCTAGGGCAGCAAGACAGGACAGGCCTAGTGAAGAGCCTGATGAGTGACACTCCACCTCTACCCAACTCTGCCCACTGTGGGAAGAGGGTACAGATGGTGTCACACACCTCGATATGGTGCTTGCCCTCCTTTATCAACTTTTGCTCAGACAGCAAAAGCGCCTGCACTACCTTTGTAAGCATTTTTGACTGAGGCCAAGTGCCGAAATGTGTTGGGTTGGGGCGGATACATATAGCAGCTTTGTCTGGCCTGGTGGATGAGCGTGCTCAGCTCTCTCAGGAAAGCCCCAGTATCTCTAGGAACAAATGGCTCATATCCATCATGGATTCTCTCCATCTTGTTTAGCTGAAACAGCCTGAGCTTTGGGAGGCTGGAGAGGAATTGGTCTGGGCATCTGGTCAGGCAATTCCAGCTTTGCTTCTTGCTGTTTAACATTGGGCAAAACCTTGACTTTGCTGAACCTCTTTTCTCATCTGTGAGATTGACATCCGATTGTCTGCCTCCTAGTCAGAGAGGACATGTCGAAATTTCCAACCACCAGATGCAGTAGGTTCTCACAGATGTTCCCTTTCCATGTAAACTCTGCTGTGTTAGGTGAGAGCTCTTTAAAAGGCCATTACAAGTTTCTGTTGTGGGCACAGTCTGGCACTGAGTGGGTGGGTAGTCAGTCCTTGCTAAGAAACTAGGCCTAGTCGTGCCTGTAATCCTAGCACTCTGGCAGGCCGAGGCAGGTGTATTGCCTGAGCTCACAGGTTCAAGACCAGCCTAAGCCAGAGCCAGAGTGAGACCCAGTCTCTAAAAATAGCTGGGCAATGTGGCAGGTGCCTGTAGTCCCAGCTACTTGGGAGGCTGAGGCAATGGGATTGCTTGAGCCCAAGAATTTGAGGTTGCTGGGAGCTTTGACGCCACGGCACTCTACCAAAGGCAACAAATGAGACTCTGTCTAAAAAGAAAGAAAAAAAGAAACTAGGCCTAGTTAGCCACTCCCTGGATGGGCACAGGGCTGTGGCCATCAGTCTCTCCCCTACTCTGGGATGGCAGTTTGCCTGTCTCCCCTCCTCTCCTGCACTCAGGGATTTCTCTCAGAGGTTTATCTAGCTTTTTATTTCACTTAGGATTGTTGTTATCTCCCCCAGAACATCTTGCTTTGGCATTTCTTCCTGCAGCTTCTGGTCTTTCCCCTGGTGGGTGAGCTAAGGTTACTCCCTACCCAGACTTGCTTGTCCCTACCAGCTGTCTTTGGTAGCTTTGCCTTGCCTGGTACCTGGGTGGGTAGGTCCATTTGCAGTGCTCTTTATTAGGCCCATCCATCGAGTCGTCTTTTGCAGGGCTTGACTCATGGAGGATGGATATCAGGACACCCATGTGGTAGCATTGGGCTGGCCAGGGGTACTGATGCCCTGTCTGAGGCTCTGGAAAGTCTTGCTTGGGGGATGTGCCATGACTGTGACACTTAAGCAGGAGGAAGGGAGTCCTAGCTTGTCTCTAGATGCAATGCAGATTTTGAGTTGTCAGAGCTACAGAGGAGCCTCATCATCCTGTCTCACCCCCACATTTTATAGAAGGGAATGTCAGCCAGGAGAGGGAAGGGCTTCCCCACAGACTACTGCTGTCATTCAAACCCTTTTGCCCCCAGAGAGGCCCTCATAGCCCTGTGTGGCAAGCGTGGGGACAGTGTGCTAGAAATACATATTTATTTTTCTGTATTTTCTAAATTATAATCTTGAGCCATGCTCATTTGATTTAAGTTCCCTAGAGCTATTTGGGAGAGGATGGTGGGTGGGTCGTGGGTGGGTAGTTAAATCTGGTGCTTTGGCTGTGCAGTTGGTTTGAGTGTTGCTGTAGAGTGACTGAGTTGCATGTGGCTTCATGTACCCCCTCTGGCCCCCAGTGTAGGTGAGCAGCCCTTGTCTTGGGCCCAGATCTGCACAGAAGCTGTTGTCTGTGCTCAGGGCTGTGGGTGGAGGCTCAGGTGGCAGTAACTCACAGGCTTACAGTGTGGGACTAGCCAGTGTTTACTGGGTACTTGTGCAAAACCGGACCCTAGGCCAGGGCTTTGGAAGCGGCAACAAAGGAGAATCACCCCCAAAGAGGGCAGGCAGCAGAGTGACAGAGTGGCCTGGGCACTGAGGGCTGCCCCTTAGGCCGCTCCAGGTAGAAGGCAAATCTTGGAATGTGCCTCTCCTCCTTTGTTTCTTTAAGAGTTCTGCAGCCCTTGTATAGTCATTTAATTTTGGAGGATTATTTTGATACCTGAGAGGGTCATACCTGGCCTGGATAATTGGGTACTTCCCATAAGAGGTAAAAGGACATGAAGAGAAAGAACAGTTCATTTACTCCATTTTAAGTAACCAAGAAGTCAGCCTGGCCCTCTGTCCCCCGCCATCTACCTAGTGTTGAGGGGGAGGAGTAGATGTCCTTAGCCAGGGTTAGGAGAGAACCTCTGTGTCCCTAGGCAGCAACTGCTACAAAGTGCCTACTCCCTGTTCATTGAGCTGTGATGGCCCTGTAGCTCACCACTAGAACACAGTAGATGCTGGTAAATGAGTGCAGGGGCTTGTTGGTGGGAGTCTGGAAAAAGCAGGCCGGTGGGCTGGGTTGCAGTTTCTTTGCCATGTACTCTTTTGGGCCTCCATGGTCTCTGTTCTCTGATACCCACTCTCCTTTGATTTCTGAGGGGACATATAGTGTGACGATCTTAATTGTTCATTGTGGAGTGTGCAACCCTTTCAAGGTGGTGGTGGGTGGGGGTACCTGGCTGGACTTTTACCAATACAACTGTTGTAGGTAGAGTCTAGGCATATAGGGGCTTCAGCGAGTCAGGTGGGAGAGGGCGAGGTGAGCAGAGGGGTTTGGATAAGCTACAGGGGCAGTTGAGTGAGAGCAAACATGGCTGCGAAATCTAATCTAATCACCACAGGCTCGTTTGGTTGCCTTTTTTTTTTTTTAAGCTTCATTGATGCTTTGTCATTTGAAGAACTGTTTAAAGAAGACAGTGTGTGGGACCCTTGGGTCTGGAAATTGGCAAGGGAGAGGCAACAGGTGGTGAAATGACTAGATGTGGGTCCAGCCAAGTTCAAGGGCCAAGTGTGGCTAGGTCAGGAGGGAGAACAGGGAAGGAGGCCAGGCTTTCTCTAGTGTTCTTGATTGATCAAGCAGGAGCATCTCCCTGAAGATTGGTCTTTCAGGGAAGAGAGGGAGGCCCTAGTTGAGCTTGTGAAGTATCCCTGCTAGTAGACCTAGCATGGAATCAGGTGGGGACCTCTGGTAGTCGTAGACAGGCTGGAATCCACACTGGGCAAGGCCTAGCCAAGAACTATTGCTCAGAGTCACACTTGAGAGTCACTGTGGACACACCCAAGGGCAGTTTTTACCTGTGGGAAGAAACAGCTTGGCAACATCCTTGCACCAAACTGGTGTCCTGATGCATGAAGAATGATTAATTAAATAAAAGGAGCAAGTCATTATGAAGCTAGAACAATTCAAAGAGGATGTATCTTATCTCACCACTGGCAATGATAAGAGGAGACCTCCTAGTACCCAGACTAAAGTTGGGAAACTTTAGAATGTACTTCCAAACGACCAAAAGGCTAAAGCAGAAATTGCAGTAGCAACTAAACATTTGGAAGTGAATGACAGTGAAAATGTGGCATACTGGGGACTTCTGACATATGATGAATGTAATCATCAGAGGCAAATTAATAGCCTTAAATGAATTTATTTGAAACTAAGAAAGATCAGAAATAACTGAATTAAGAGTTCAGTGCAGGAAGTGACAGAACATAAAGAAAAGATACTTTCTGTCTGGCTCATCGTGTTTGAGGAGTAGTGAATAGTCCAGTGGTCCAGAACAATGAGAAAGGGAGGAAGAGAGGGCCTAGAAAGTTGATGAGGGCCTAGGTTCTCTGGAGTTTCCAGGGCCTGAAGCATGTTAGCAGTGGAGATTCTTTTCTGTAGTCTAGTCTGGTCTGTATTGGCTTTAACCCACAGTGGAGTCCAGGGCCAGTGTTCTCTACCATCCTCTGAGTACCCAAGGTTGCTTGCATAGGCCCTACCTAGGCAGTTGAACAGGAAGGAGTCTTCATGGATGGCCTCTCTTTTCAAGAACACAGAAATACCTGGAGCAGGAGGCACACAGTCCTCTTGGTAAATACATGCTATTGGAAAAGACTATGGGCCCCACACAGCTTGATGTAGGCTCCATCTCTGGAGTTTCCTGAGGCTTAGTGTCTGCGGAGAGCACTAGCACTTTTACTTAGAGGGCTCCTAACTCCTGCTCTCTGGTCTTGATCCCCCTGCTGGGCTGTGGGCTACTGGGCTGCTAGCCACATTCTTCTGTGTTCTGCTCTGCCTCTGACATCTTATTCCTAAAGTGGCATATACTGGTTGAGCGATGACAGGAAAGGAGAGTGGCCCACAAATACTTAGTTTATGTGCCTTCTTAGAAACCTGTCATTACTCAGTGAGCTCTGGATAGGCCAAGGGTCTGTCTTTTTTGACACTCCATGTACTGGTTTCCTTCCCTTTTCTCTGTTCCCTTTTTGTTTTTCCTCAAAATAAAAATAGTTTTGTTTTTGTATTATAGCAATGCCATATATGCACTGTTAAAAGATTCCAAGTGTGGAAAATGACAAAAGATTCCTAAGAATCAAGTAAATATTACCCGAACTTACCCCCTCCCCCATAATTCTAGTTGATCCCTCAGTGACTGTCCACCTGAAAGGGTATCTGAGTGATGCATGCCCTGCCCCCATCCTTCAGCACCTGGGATGCCAGAACAAGCACATCATCCTTCACTCTACAGGGGTCCTCAAACTACGGCCTGCGGGCCACATGAGGTGGTGTGATTGTATTTGTTCCCATTTTGTTTTTTTAACTTCAAAATAAGATATGTGCAGTGTGCATAGGAATTTGTTCATAGTTCTTTTTAAAAACTATAGTCTGGCCCTCCAACAGTCTGAGGGACAGTGAACTGGCCCCCTGTTTAAAAAGTTTGAAGATGCCTGCGTCTAGAACTTTCGAAAAGTGATCTGCAGATTAGAGGGATGCATCACATTGCTCTACTGCCCGAGCACCTTTAATAACTTGCTCCCTGGCCTTTTTCTTGTCATTTGGATCCCCAACTGTCCTGTCTGCTTGAGCCATTGGCTTCTCCCTGTCTCCTCCCCACTTTCCTGCAGCAGGGCAGTGTTGGGGAGAAGCCAGAAGGAATGAGTTCTGGTCCCAGTGCTATGGCCTGAGGTGAGTCAGTGTCTCTCTCTGACCTCTGGCTTCTTGTTGGAGATGCAGGCAAGGACAATAATGCCAGCCCTGAAGGGCTGCCAGTGTGTATTGTCTGGTTCACTCATTTCTGTCCATCCACGATCCTGTGGCCTGGCCTCTGTCCTGTTGTAGTGCTCAGGATAGCAGGGCAACTTCTTGACCATTGGTTAGGAGCACTATGGACAGGATGGACTCTCAGCCCTTTATCCTGCTGCCGCTTCTGCTTTCATTCAGGAACTGCTAGTTTTCTTCATGTGCATTTACAATTTAGAGTGACCTTTGGTGTTCTTTTTTTGTCTTCTAGGGACCAGCCACCACTGTTGCCTTTTCAAGAACAGGGGAGTATTTTGCTTCTGGAGGTTCTGATGAACAAGTAAGTAGAGAATGGTCTGAGGAATCTGAGCTGATTCTGCTCAGAACAAAACAAGAGGCTGGAGCCCGTCTTGGGGATGAGCCAGGTTTCACCACCTCTTTGGTGGCTTTTAGCAATTGAAGAGGCCCTGATGGAGGATGGGGTGGGGATGCTTAGATCTAAGGTGTGGCCCCAGAATGAGTCTCTTGCTGGTGCTGACCTCATGGCAGCATTTCAGAACCCTCACTACTCAGACTAGTGTGGGTTGGAAAGAGTCTGGGCTATGGTTGCTTTGAAAAACTTGAAGTTTCTTAGTTCTGTTTCTGATTATAAATGAATAAATAATAGTTATCGTATACTTACCGTGGGCCTGGTTATGTGGCCAGTGTGACAAGAGCTTTATACCTGATTTAATTCTCATGACAGACCTCTGGGGAAGGTCCTCCCATGTCCCTATTTAGATGAAGACACTGAGTCCTAGCAAATGGCAGCGCTGGGACAGGCACCAGAGCCATCTGACTTCAGAGCTGTGCTCCTGCCTTGGAATCCTCTGCTTCATTATCTACTTCCCTTCGCTTCCTAGCCCCCTTGTGGATTGTTTGTGGGGTCACCACCTTCAATATTTTTGGCTGCAGACAGAGGACGTAGCAAGGAGGTCCTGTCCTGCCTCGTAACCCTTTGTGCTGAGGCCTCAACCTATAAGCTCTGGTGCCTCCTGCCCAAACTGCTGAATATCAATGACTTGTCTCCTGGTAGACACCCTATCCCTGAGGTCTAGCCCAGAGCCTGCCACCAAGGAGGCCTGGAGCACTGAGGAGTCTATCTGTTATAGTCTTTCTCCAGAGTGCTTATACAGCCACTTGTCCAGAGCACTCCATTCTCCTGAGGCAGTGAGGAAATGGCCACCACTGTTGAGATGGTAGATCCCTGGGCCTCACAGCTCTGGCTACTCTGCCCAAATAAGTCTTGTTGGCCTGCATGAGCCCTAGACCCAGCCAAATGTGCTGATTTTGGTGGAATCTCTGCCAGTAAGGTAGAGGGGAGCCACCAACTCTTTGACCACAGCCTGAGTTAGAGATAGCAGATGTCTTTTCACACCAGCAGCAGCCCCTACACTAGCAGGCAAGGGAAGAGGAAGGCAAAGGGGAACCCTGAACCTTCTCTGAGCATGGAGCCCTGGCTGTTGCTTAAAAGACAGGAAAACTGGTACAGTAAACTCACACAGTAAATAGAGTCATGGTGAAATAAATTGCCCAGTAGAAAGTAGGGCCTCCACCCCAACTGGCCCCTCCTCAAGCATCTGTTATTGTCAGCTTCCAGCCCGCCTTTTTAAAATCTGCTCTGAGAGCGGTTTTGAAGTGATGCTTGGCATTATCTCTTCACATCCATGATAGCCATTCCTAGGGATTTATTCAGTAGTTAGATTTGCAGTTACATAAAAACTCTGTAAACAAGGGTGTATGTGCTGCTGTTTGGTCTGTAAGGTGATGGATGTGAGACCCTAGGTGCCATCTACCCAGGAGCAGTAACCAGTGGAGCTGCTAAGGTTGTGGTATGGAGCCTCCCAAAGACTGGGCTCATAGCTGCGTCCTAATGGGGATGGCATCCAGGACACATTGAATGTTCATCATAACCCGAGCAGGCCTCCACGCTCAGGATATAATGGTGTTTCTTTGGCCTCAGCTAACCACGGATCATACTCCACAGTTCTTTTGTGAAGCCCAAGCCGGCTATCCTGGAAGTGGCCCTAGAAGCACACAGCCACGCGTGGCCAACAGCCTCCAGCAGGGGGCGCTCCTGCCCCCCAGCCTGGCACGTCCCTCGACTTTTGTTGAGGAGCCTTGGGGACATGAGTCTGTTTATGGGAAGAAATTCATAGTAGGACACAATTTTTATGGCCTTGGGATAATGGTTGTGTTACTGAGTGCTTCCTGGGTACCAGTGTCTGTGACAAGCTGTCTCCTGTGAGCCTCTCCACAGCCCTGTGAGAAGTAGGATCATCCCCTTTTCCCAGGTGAGGGAGCTGACACATGGAAATTGAGTCCCTTGCCTTGGGCCACACGGAAAGGAGTGAAGCCAGGATCTTAACCCCAGAGGTCTGGCCTGAAGTCCATATGTTAACCACTTCTCACAGTGTGCTGGGCCACTACCCTTAGGAGTTATTTTTTTTTATTATCCAATAATTTTATTATTATTATTTTTCTTTTGGTTGGGGACCTTAGGAGTTTTAGTACGGAAAAAGATGGAACACAAGGAAAAGAGACAAATAAATTAAATAACCATTGACTCTCATGCTGTGAAGGAAATAAAGGGCTATGATAAAAATTAGTAGGAGGCCAGGGAAGGCCTGTCTGAGAAGGTGGTGTTGAAGCAGACACTTCAGTCTGAGAAGGAGCCAGCCTTGCAAAACATGGGCCTGGGACACCCTAGGCAGAAGGACCAGCAAGTGCCAAAGCCTGTGTTGCCACACAGTGATACTCCTTCCTGGTGGCACACTTAGGTCCTCTTGAGACATGTCAAAAAAACTGTTCCCCAGGAGATAGTGCAGGTCCCGGAATAGAGTTGGTGTGTCAGGTGAAGACTACTATACCACCCACGGCCCAGAACTTTGGGGGTCACTCTAGGCCCACTCTCTCAGTGAAGGTGGACTGACAGGAGTTTTCCCCACTAATTCTGTGTGCTTGTTGGTCTTGGCAGGTGATGGTTTGGAAGAGTAACTTTGATATTGATTATGGAGAAGTCCTAAGAATGCAGAGACCCCCAGCCACGCTGGCCAGCTCTGCTGGAAATCTGGTAAGTGGCTTGCCAGGCATGTCCTATACCTTGTGATTCTACAGGCTCAGTCGTGGTGAATAGCACTGGGCTCAGAGACGGTGGAGGCCTGGAGGCTTCAGATCTTGGAAAAGGGACCCTAGTGCAATCTCATCGTCTACCAAATAATACTTTGACAGTCATGGTGCTTTGTTTCTAATCCAGAGGGAACAGTTGAGACAAAGAAAGGCTGTTAAAGCAAGCTGCCAGGTGCCCTGGCTCCTGGACCATTTGGGAGGGAGTGTTTCCATGGCACATGCTGCTGGTTGATTGAGGTGTGGGGGGCCAGTACTGAGTCTATACTGAGTACTAAGGCCAGGGCCTGGGACTCAAGTGTGGGGGCTACAGGAGATGTCAGGGCCTGAGACCACAGCTGGAAGAAAGGGGAAAGTCCGCAGCCCTGTTGCTTTCGCTGCCGTTTATTTATCCATTCATTCATTTATTTATTTATTTATTTTTGACATGGAGAGGAACTTCCTCAACCATGAACCATTAGTGCCTTTGTGGGTAAAAGGGCATCCGGTGTTCCTGAATTAAAATAGTTAATGTTTTTTGACAGAGATTTTGGGGAAAAGTTAATAACTGATATATTCTCATTAAATAAGATTGTATTCAGCTTTTGCTGAAATAAATATTAAAGCCAAGTTTGTAGAACCCCAAGAGTTTTAGGCTCCTATGGCCACAGGCTTTTTAAATATCTCCCCCTTGAACTTTAGAGGTGGCGTGTTCTTCCCCCCATGCATGGAAACTGTCCCAAACAACAGGAAGTAGCTCGCCCAAGGCCCCTAGCGAGTCAAGGATGGGGCCCAGAATAGAACCAGGAAGCCTCCTGAGTCCATCCCATGGTTTTCTGTGGTTCCAGTGGGCAGATGCACTGCATCTTTAACCCTCTTCCCCATGGCCCTGATATATGTAGGGCTGCCTCTAGGAATAGGCTAATTTGGGATCTATGGTTTTTCTTCCAGGGGGTGCCCTCCTGGCTGGCCCTTTGGCTAGAAGAGCTTTTGTTCTTCCTCTGCACTTGTGAATGAGTGGCTAGTTGCTCAACTTTTGGGTTTGTTGGGGGATGACCAGCTCTGCTTTCTGCCAGTTCATCTTCTATCTAGAAAGGCATGTCAAACTGTAGGGCTGGGATCCCCTATGGGCCCAGCCAAACCTCTGAGTCCCTACCCTCTCTCCTATGACTCCTATCTCTGGAGTCAACCTCAACCTGGTTACCTCAACCAGGCACAGCCAAAGCTTTTTACCTGTGCTGCCCTGGTTATTCCTTATCTCATCAGAATGAGTGGGTAAAGCTGCTGCTCACTCACAGATGAGCACTCTGGGGCCTTTTCATCTGTCTCATATGCCTAGACCTGGGGGTACTGATCCCTCTGAGGACAGCAAGAAACTGCAGGTGGTGAAGGGCTACCTGGCAGCTTTTCTCCATCCCAGGGGAGGGCGCTGCCATTTGCCTTTTGGGAATGGCTAGTATCTATCAATGGGGGAGAAGTCTGTGTTCTTTTTCTTATAGTTACTAGGGAAATAACTTGGATGAACTACTTGTTCCTTCATTCCTGGCTCAGGTAGAGTATGGGGCACCTTTGCTTCCCAGAGCTGGGGGCCTAACTAGCTGGAGTGAAGCTGTGGGTGAGGAAGCCAGTGCAACAGAATGAGCCATGGGTGGGTGAACAGTTCAGCGGGACTCAGGGCAACCATTTGTTCCCAAACTACCTTTAAGCCTGTTTTAGAGTTGTCATCACAGCTCTGCCAAATGGCTAACACCATGTGGGCTCAAGTGAAGGAAAGTACATGGGTTTTGGTTCAGAGAAATGTGTCTGAAACCTAGCTGTTTGAACCTAGCCAAAGCACTCGTTCCTCCATTTCCCCAGTGGTACCTGAATACCCTCACAGGTAGGTCCTATGAGCTCTACTACCTATTGAAGTGATACATTAATCCTAAAATCCTTCTTGGTTGAGATCAGGACTCTTTCCTTGCTTATCATAAGGCCCTTTGAAACTGAGTGGATGTGTGGGCCCACTTCTAGATACGTATACTCCATGTTTCGTATGTGTTTAGGGCTTCTCTGATCTCAGGACTCCCAGCCCTAAAGGAGAGCTAAGTTTTTGGTTGGTTTGTTTTGTTTTATTGTGGTTAAATATATATAACATAAAATTTATAGTTTTAACCATTTTTAAGTGTACAGCTCAATGATGTTAATTATATTTATAATGTACAATCATTGCCATCTATCTCCAGAATTTTTTCATCTTCCCAAACTGAGGACAGCTACTAATATACCTCTGTTCAGTGGTTTGGTTTTCTCCAGAGATAGGACAGAAGCTGATGCTTGTGTTCTTGCCCTTCCTACCCAAGGCTTTCCTTGGTGCTGAGATAGTATCTGGGACTGATTCTGTGGCTAGTCTTGGTATCTCAGCCTTAAAGAGAGCCCAAGACTCTCCCCTATCCTTCTAGCTCTGTCCATATAACAGTCTTGCAGTAACCCAGGGTTTTACAACCTTGGCACTAGCAGTGTTTGGGGCCAGATAATTCTTTGCTGGGGCAGGAGGGGTGGGGGGATGGGTGCTATCTTGTGCATGGTGGGACGTTTAGCAGCATTCCTGCCCGTTACTCACTAGATGTCCATAGTATGCTGCTCTGCACCTCTGATTGTAACAACCAAAACTGTCTTCTGGTATTGCCAAATGTCCCTTGGGGGGGAAATGTGCCCCTAGTTGAGAGTCACTGTATTAAGTCTTGCCTCAGGAGTGAGCCCAGAGAAGCTGACCCAGCAGTGGGAGGAATGCAAGAATGTACCTGGGGATGGGGCTGTCTTGACGGAGGGAAGAGTATTGATGTGAGGTGGGAGGGGTTGGAAAGGATGGGAGGAGTACAGAGAGGGGGTGGGGCCTGACCATTCTAACATTCTTGGCTGTGAAGATTCTACCTATTAGGCCAGATCTGTGGTCCCATCAGTAGCCATAGCCCAGGGTTTCTCAACCTGGGTTTCTAACGGAAGCCCATTTTGTAGAAACGTCCTTTGGTTTGACTCTTCTGGAGGTAATAGTAAACAACACCAAAAGATCTCTTGCCTTTAGCAACTTGATTTTCTTTACTTAGTAGGTGTTTTCTTGCCCTTCCTGACTAAAAGGCTTGTCTGCCTCTGAGAGAATATCTGGTTAGTGGTTTGGTGGCTTACCAGGGTGGTTTGACTTCTCGAGGAGCCAGGAGCACTGCAGTCATACCCCAAGAGCTTGTGAATCTGATACCCTCTACCCACTTCAGCTCTGTCTGCATACTGGGCCTCAGCCTCCAAAGCTGCATGAAACACTCCTGGGCATTTGGAGATCTTACAAGGTCCATTGGGCTATGTGTGGGTGCTGAATTTCTAACTATGTGCCCATTCTGGGGTAGCAGTCAAAAACCAGAGGGGCAGACCCAACATGGACCCCTTGCTGTTCTCACCCACTAGCAGACCATGGCAGGGCAGCCTGTGAGCCTGTGATAGTCCCTCCACCCTGGAAAACCCCCTACTCATGACCCCTTCTCTGATTGCTTCAGAGAAGCTATTTCAACTCTCAGATCTTAGAAGGAAGGTTGTCCTTGAGCCCACTCTGAATAGAGCTCTGTTCACTGCAGAGCTATTTTCAAACTCTGGTTGAAATTCACAGCTTATTTTTAGGCACATTTCATGTTGAAAAGCAAAAGCCATTTCCCAGCCATTCAGAATGAGAATAATGGGTTCCATTTTCCCTCTATTCTTGGCTGAGTTGTGCGAGGAGGGATTTCAGGGCTTGTGGTGGGGGAAAGTTGCAGATGAAGGATTCCAGGCCATGCTCTAGGCTAAGGGCAGGCAGGAAGCTCCATGTTCTGCACTGTGGAAAGCTATAAAGCTGGAGGGAAGGTTTGAAGAACCATTGTGAGCAAAAGAGCACACCTCCCAGATTGGGGACCCAGGGAGTTGTCCATACCAAGTATTTGTGCTGGTGTTTTCAAAGGTCTTATGTTTAGTTCTGTTCCCTGCTGCAACCTTATCTACTTCCCTTGTCTACTTTCCTGCTGTCTATGCTTTGAGACCTATCCCTAAGGCATAAAGGCCCTGGTGTCTTGACTGACCTTGGATTTAGCACCTGCCTCCAAACCCCAGCCACTATAGGATAGACTCCAACCACAGAAGCATTTTTTAACCACTTTTAAATAGCAAAGATGCATTTGTTTGATTTATTCTTATTGGTGCCCCCCTCCAAATGTCTGACAGCCCATTATGCAATTGGGAAGAAAAGTTGTGCTGGGAGGGTAAGAACACAGAGTTCAATGATACTGGGGAAAAAAACAACCCACTTCCTGAGTTCTCAGGGTTGGCTACTTTCTGGTTCCAACATTAACCTTGAGCCCTGGGGCTGAGGGCTTTTCTCTTCTCTCCTCTGAACATATCATTTTAAGGAGAAAAGCTCACGTATGGTTAAGAGGTTCTGGCTTTCAATCAATCTTCTATTGAATCCTGTTTCTTCCTTGCCTGCTCTGTAATCCTGCTGTGGAAGTGGCTAGACGTCTATGAGGCACAGTTTCCTCTTCTATCAAATGGGGAGATGCCGGGCCCGAGAGATTTAATAGGTGGTGGATGCCTATTAGCACTTGGCGCCCTCCCTAGCACAAGGAAAATGCTCACCAAGCTTTAGCTATTTTAAAAAGGTTTCTTTCTCCCTCTCTGGCTTGCTAAAAGCCAGTCAGGGTGACTGTGTGTTCAGAACCTTCTGGGTGAGGGACATTATGCAGAGATGAGGACAGTTCTGAACAGGATCATTTTCTATGTTGACTCCTCTCTGTAAGTTGCCCTTAGGAGGGCCAGTGAGGTTTTTAGACCCTTGTGGGCATTAGTTGTTTCCTGATGACAAAATCAAGTTCTCTCTGCTCCCAGACAGGAAGGCATATCTGTCAGGTGGGTAGAAAGAGACCTTTTCCCTTCTTTTCCACCCTGGCTACCCCTCTGACTCCTCAGGGCAGGGTTCTCAAAACCCTCAGGAAGAGGGTTGGGTAGGTTGGGAATGTCTAACCTGAACCTGAGGCCTCATACTTGCCCAAGGATGGCCTGTTTCTTCCACCCAGTTTCTCTGGGCCTTGGGGTTTAGCCCCAGCCACATCCTGTGCCCATACTTCAGCTGCCATGTTTCTGTTTTGTTACACACTACAGGGTGGCTTGACTTAGGTACTCTTGGGGTCCTGCTTCCTTACCCAGAGATTCTTGGCACTAGATCCTGTGCTGAGGGTCTTGGGGTCCTGGATGCCTGTGGGTTTTTAGGATCTGGGTTCTCATTCCAGGTACCTTGCCTGAGGAATCATAGGGTTTGGAAAGGGGGAGAGAAGAGACCCATTCGTGCTAGCTGCATAGATTTTATCTTAGTCCCTTCAGGCTGCTATAACAAAATACCATAGACTAGGTAGAATATAAACATAGAAATTCATTTGTAACAATTCTACTGGTGAGGGTCCATTTTCTGGTTCATAGATGGCTCCTTCTTACTTGTCCTCATGGTGGTAGGGGCTAGCTAGATTTCTATGGCTATATTATAAGGGCACTAATCCCAATCTTGAGGACTACACCCTCATGACCTAATCACCCCCCAAAGACCCCACCTCCTAATAGCATCACTTTGGGGTTAGGATTTCAACATAGGAATTTTGAGGGGATACAAACTATATAGCAGATTTGCTTTCTCACTTAGGCACATAGAGAATGTGGGTCTTTTACTGAGAACGCACATTTCTGGCCTGGCATTCGCTTTTAGTAGCAGGGAGAAGTGTGGATTGGAGGGAATGCTTAGCAAGAGAGGTTGTGTGGGTATTTGGAGCAGGAGTTAACCCTAGATTTATGTGTCTGAGAGAGGAGTCTCTCCCTTCTCTTGACCCTAGTTCTGGCTCTTAATTTTCAAAACTATTAAAGGAGACTCCTGGCCTTCTGCTTGCTGCAGGTGAGTCAGAAGATATTCAAGCAATTACTCAACTTGGAAAAGAATCAACTTCATGGAGCCCACACCCCCAACACATGAAACTAACTCTGTCTTTGGGCTCAGGGCATCTTGGAGTGTTGAGATATGCCTGTTAATGTGTTATGCATGGTGTTGAGGAAGGAAGGACTCAGGAATCCAGACCAAGCCTGGAGGCCTTTGGATCCAGCTGTGCATGCACCAGGACATACCTTGTGCATAAACCTGGCCACACAAACTCCTTTGAGAGCTCTTATCTCTTTTCAGAGCATCAGAACTGTTTTGGGTTCTCTTTCCACTTGGCAGCCAAAGCTCGGGTTCAGGGTTATTGGTGATTTTTACTTTTGCATGTGGGGAAACGAGCCTTTGTTTCAGACTCCACAGAGTCTGTTGAGTGTGGGGTCTCAACACTGTGATGCTTCACTGTGAGGCCCCAGGCAGGGCCAATCTGCAGGCCTTGGAGCACTTTTCATTTCAGCCACTGAGGCCACTCCTGTACCACTGCCATTTTGCTGATTGTGATGACATGTAATCTGCAGCCCCATGAGGCTACACTGACGAGTCACCTTTCCATAGAAGAGCCTAGAGAGGATACAAGAAGAATCTTACACCAATTATGTGGTATAAAGCAGAGAGGATGGAAAAGAACTGAATCCTTTGGCATGTGAGGATCTTTTCCTTTTGGTTTCATTCTATGTTTTGAAATTCAGAAACCTGAAAATGAAAGAAATGAGCCAGTTGCTTACATTCTTTGTGCCACTGTCGCCAGTTCCCAGTAGGGTGGCACTCATCCTTTCAGTTCCTTTCCATATGGCACCTCCTCCATGCAGTCTTCTGCAGAAGGCCAGCAGTTGGTGAATTCTTCCTGCTCTACCTTTCTAGACCACTCTCCTTGGAGGGCTAATGCCTTGCTCTTGCTATATTGCTCAGTGTGTGTCCGGTACATAAAATGCTCAGGAATATTAAGTTCGGAAGACATGTGCCTGCCAACTGTGGGCAACATGGGTTGAGTGTGTGAGACTATAGGCAGGCTCTGACTCTTCCCTTTTGGCATTTTTGATGTTCCCAGATGAAATGAAGGAAGCCACTTTCTGGCCTCATCAGTTTGGGGGCAGATGACTGAGCGACAGAGGGTGTATAGTCTGCAGTCTGGACTAGAAAAAGTTTTAGAACTTCTTTTCATTTTAAATGGAAAAAACTCCTTTGTGGTTTATATTTTCCAGATTGGATAGCAGCCTTGCCCATGTGGTGTAAGGGTGTTGGATAATGCTTGTGTTTATGTTCTTATTGGTTACCATGGAAAAAAAATCAGAATAGATGGTTTCCATGGAGATTATCTTACAATTAGTTTCTTTGAAGGTCTGGACATTGCTGCAGGATTTGCTGTATACTCTCAGTGCCATCAGGGGCTTTCTCTGTGACAGTGCCAAAGGCTGCTTGGAACATTTCATGGACTTAGACAAAATCATTTGCCTCCTATGCTTGCAAATTCCAGGATACTGGAATAGGGGTAATCCTGTGGCTCAGCTTCCTGTTGGGGTCCCCTCACCTGACCTCAGCTCCACAGCTTGTTTCAGTCACCAGGAAGCTTTTATAGTAAACAAAACAAAACACCTTTGTATTATGGGAATTTTCACATTAACACAAAAGGTAGAGAGAATATTAATATAATGACCCCTTGTGTACCACTGACCTAGCCTAAGCATTTTGTCTTATTTTGTCTATCTCCTCTCACATTTTTTAGAAGAGTTTAAAATATTTTTTTAATTTCATATATAAAATTTTCTCCTAAATGACGACTTTTATATATTACATAATGGCAGTGCTCTTTTCACACCCAACAAAATTAATAATCCTTCATATCAAATACCTTGTCCATATTTATTTTCTGCATTGTGCCAAAAATGTTCTTTTATGCTTCTTGTTTAAATAAAGGACGTGTCCCTCTTACCCCTGCTGATTGATCTGGTACATGGGGTGTCTGAGGAGTCTGGCCTGAAGCCATCATGGGGCTGGGGGCAGAGAGACTTCTATGCTCACGCCAACCTCTTACTATCATCAGGAAGGATTTGGTACTATGAGTTCCTTGTTCTTTCCTAGGGATGTGTCAGGTGCAGGTAGGCCAGCTATTGCCAGCAGTTCTGGGGCAGGCATCCGCTGGGGGATGTTGGCCCTCTTCGAAGTCTCCAGGGGGAGGAAGAGAGGTGATGTAACCTTGGTTTGCAACAGCTGTCTGCAAATTCATTTTCCAGGAAAAGAGAGACCATGAGACCCCATGGGACACGGCCTCCCACGATGCCTCCCTGGAAAGCTTGGGTGTGCTGGTAGAGGGCTCTGGCTGGTCTGAGGCCCACTACTTTTGTGGGTTGGGTAGAGCCAGTCCTGGTTATCTGTCTTGGCAGGTTTGTTTTGAGTCCTGTAATGCTGCACAAAATATGAATTACAGAGCTTGGGAATGATGGCTGGGGTGTGGTTGGTGGCTTTAACACTCTCCATTGAACTAAGTGCAAGGAGAGTTTAAAATAGCCAGCTTTTGTTCCTGAGGTTTTATAAATTCAACTCCAGTAGTTACAATGAGCTGTCTTCAAGTGGATCTATAAATAAACCGCTACTGTTCCTCGTTGTCACTGAGAGCCTTGGCGTCTTCCAGAGATGATGACTCTGCTGCTTATCTTCATTAGATGCCTCTCATCTGTGGGGCAGCTGCAGCCATCAGCAAGCTGGGTTGACATGTGGAGTTTGTAATGACAGCAACACATTTCCTTTCAAAAATCTCCAGTCCCCTAAAATTAACTGTGTAGGAAAGGTAGTAACTTTGCATTAGAGAAACCTGGTAGAGAGCTCAGTGTCAGTATTGATCAAGGTCAACAGTAATCTAAGTCCCATCTATGTGGACCTTGTGTGGCATGCACATGATTTTTGTGGTGATGTCAACATTTATAATCTGAGTCTAATCATGATATAACATCAGACCCAGATTGAGGGACATTTGACAAAATATCTGATCTATATTCTTCCAAAATATCAAGGTCATGAAAAACAAGGGAGGACTAAGGAACTGATACCTTAGTACCTGTGACAGCCACACGTGAACTAACCCCTACCTATGAGCAGATAGGTGGGGGTTAGTTCACGTGTTGCTGGTCACGGGTCACATGACTTCCTTCATGCCAAGGAATATTCTCACTGTGTGAGAGGCATAGCTGTTTGCTTTCTCATGGCCTCTGCCAGTTTGAAATGAAATGTGAAATCTTAGATAGAATTCAGGAGCATCAGGAATCAAGGACATTAGTAGAAAAACTGAAGCTTGAATGGAGTACCTGGTTGGTTAATAGTTTTGTCCCAGTTGTTAATTTCCTGGTCTAGTCATTGTTCTATGGTTATATAAGATGTTAACGCTGGGAAAGGGATATATGGAAATTTTCTACTATTTTTGGCAACTTTTCTTCGAATCTAAAATTAGTTCAAAGAAGTTTAATTAAAAAAAAAAAATCTACAGTCAACACTTGGGCTTTATTAAAATCCTTAATCTTTTCCATTTCAGGGTGCCTTTGTTCAGGTGTTTACTGTGGGGACGGTAGGCATTTCTGTCTCTAGGTAGCCAGTAGGTAACCCTAAGATACTCAGTGCCGGTCTATAGTGGGCCCTTGGGAATGTTTGTGGAATTGAGCTGAGCAAAAGCAGCCTTAGAAGGGGCTTGTGCGTATTCAGAGGGAATGATCTTACATAGGTGTTGGGCACCAGCATAGGGCTTGCAGAGTGGGATTGTCTGCTTGCTTGTGTGGCCATTTATGAGGATGCTCCTGTGGTGTATCTGCTCTAGCAACTCTAGGACGTCCTGTCAGTAGGAGTATGGTCCTGGCCTGAGATGGATGTACTTGGGCTGCTTAGGGTCCCAGGCCTTATCACCCCACTCTGCCTTACCCTCTTCTTTGTGTTCCTGAACCCAACCTTGCCTTGCTGCCCACCAATGTGTGTTTCTGGCTGTAACAAGTGTGATGACCTAGAGGGCTCCCACCCCTAAAGGCTGGGGGTTGTTTTCCTGACCCCCTGAGAACCCCTCCAGGGAAGATGGCCAGAGACTTCCTTCATGCCAAGGAATATTATCACTGTGTGAGAGGCATAGCTGCTTGCTTTCTCATGGCCTCTGCCAGTTTGAAATTGCTTAGCCTTCCCCTCCCTGCTCTGTTGTCTCCTTTGACCCCATGACTCCCCTCACCTGCATGTGTCATTTCAGTAGGACAAAGCTCCCTGTTCCATTTCTTTCTCCTGTGAGGTATATCTGGGCGCTGAATAACGTTCATTTCCTGCCTTATAAGGCAATCTTCTCAGTCTTTTGAAAAATCACCCCTTTTGCTTGCGGGGAAATAGTTGGAAACCATTGCAGAGCAAGGCTGGGGAGTGAGCAGATAGGTGGGGGTTAGTTCACGTGTGGCTGTCACAGGTGTAGCATGGCTTGAGTTGGACCTGGATGAGGAGAGAGAGTTCCTTGGTTCGTGCATTTAGCATCTCCCACATGACCAAGCCTCTGGGCAACACAGGTGTAACTGGATGACAGAGGTGCCTGTGGTCCCTGCCTCAAAGGAACTACTCTCTGAGGGTGACTGTAAAATGAGAAAGTGGGTTATGCAGCATATGGCCCTGGGACTTGAGTGGCACTGTTCTGTGTGCAAAAACGCTGAAATCCAGAAGCTGGTCAGGCACATAGATCCCTCATCTTCCATTTTATTTTATTTCATTTCATTTTGTATTTTATTTTATTTCATTTCATTTTATATTTTATTTTATTTTGAGACAGAGCCTCAAGGTATTGCCCTGGGTAGAGTGCTGTGGCATCACAGCTCACAGCAACCTCCAACTTCTGGGCTCAAGCGATTCTCCTTCCTCTGCCTCCTAAGTAGTTGGGACTACAGGTGCCTGCCACAACACCCGGTTATTTTTTGGTTGTAGCCATCATTGTTGTTTGGTGGGCCCAGGCTCGATTTGAACCTGCCAGCTCAGGTGTATGTGGCTGGCACCTTAGCCTCTTGAGCCACAGGTGCCGAGCCTATTTTATTTTATTTTTAATTAATTTTTTGAGATAGAGTCTCCCTCTATTGCCTAGGCTAGAATGCCATGGCCTTAGCCTACCTCACAACAACCTCAAACTCCTTGATTCAAGCAATCTTCCTTCTTCAGCCTACTGAGTTGCTGGGACTACAGGTGTCTGTGACAACAGCTGGCCAATTTTAGTCTCGAACTCATGCCTTCAAGCAGTCCTCCTGCTTTGAGCTCGCAGAATGCTAGGATTACAGGCGTGAGCCACCATGCCCAGCCTCATCTTCCATTTTAGACTCACCCTCCAACCTCTTCACAATTTTTATTTGTTTAATTTTTATTATAATTTTTAGTCCATTTTTATTTTATTTAT
Organism: Loris lydekkerianus; assembly: GCA_963574355.1. Classification (NCBI taxonomy): domain Eukaryota; kingdom Metazoa; phylum Chordata; class Mammalia; order Primates; family Lorisidae; genus Loris; species Loris lydekkerianus. Next base: position 3,543 of record CAUYPK010000543.1, on the reverse strand, counting down.
TGATTTTTTGAGACAGCATCACACTGTCACCCTGGGTAGAGTGCTCTGGCATCACAGCTCACAGCAACCTCCAACTCCTGGGCTTAAGCGATTCTCTTGCCTCAGTCTCCCAAGTAGTTGAGACTGTAGGTGCCCGCCACAACACCTGGCTGTTTTTTGGTTGTACTTGTTGTTTGGCAGGCCCAGGCTGGATTCAAACCCCCAGCTCTGGTGTATGTGGCTGACACCTTAGCTGCTTGAGCTACAGGTGCTGAGCCTTTTAATCCAATTTTAGTCCACCCTGTCTGTTTGCCATTGGTAGGGGGTTGGGGTCAAGGAGTGTTTCTAAGGCCTCTTATCTCTGCGGAACATCTGGTTTGGTTTGGAGGCTCCCAGGCCTTTTATCTCCATGTTCCTGAGCTTTCAGGAATAGATGACCCAGCACCCTGCTTCTTCATAGCCTAGTGTGAGGAACACTGCATGAAAAGGTACCCTGTATGATCATGCCCTCTAGATGAAAGCCACCAGCAGTACCAGTCCCTACCCTCATGCTCTGTTGTCTCCTTTGAAGAATGTTGGCAGGACTGCCAAAAGGTAGATGGTTTTAAGAAACCAGAATTAGGCAGCACCCAGTGGGTAGGGCGCTGGCCACATACACTGAGGCTGGCAGGTTCGAACCCGGCCCGGGCCAGCTAGAGCAACAATGACAACTGTGACAAAAAGTAACCAGGCATTGTGGTGAATGCCTATAGTCCCAGCTACTTAGGAGACTGAGGCAAAAGAATTACTTAAACCCAAGAGTTTGAGGTTGCTGTGAACTGTGACGCCACAGCACTCTACTGAGGGTGACATCCTTCTACGTTCAAAAAAAAAAAAAAAAAAAAAAAAAAAGAAGAAGAAGAAAGAAAGAAACCAGAATTATTCTTGGGTTCAGGGCTATGTTTGGAACCAGAAATTTCCTCTGGATTCCAGGCCAGAACCCTAAATTACAGGGCAAATAAGGCGCTAGTATATATAGTCTGCAAATGCGTGTGGTGAATACAGTACCAAGTTTTTTGTTTGTTTGTTTTGTTTTTTTAAGTTTAGAATTGGGAAAACGGCCCTGCCTTTTCTACATGAGAAGCTGTACATGAGGCTGAGCCAGACAAGTTCTGTTCTGTTTCCCACCTGGTTTAGCAAACATGGAGGCAGGCAGATGTGGATGCCTGTTAACTTTTCATGAGGGAAAATTGTCCAAGGTGAGGGCCTGGGACCAAGAAGCATCTGTGCCTATGAGCTTCCTTATCCTCACTTAGCAGATGGGCAATGCACAGTCCAATGAAAGAGTCAATGAAAGGATTTTAATCTGTGTATATGTGTGTGTGTGTCCATTTCATCCTATTTTGTGCTCAGCCCTGCTTTGGGAACATAGTGACGTGCTTTGGTTTTTTAAGTGGAGAGCAGATAGACAGGATGCCCATCTGGGTCTGTTCAAGAAGGGTATGAGTGAGATAGTCCATCTCAGCCTCAAGTCACCTCCTTCTCTCCTCTGTGGCCCAGACTCAAACCATGGACCAACTCCTGGACACTTTTGTCTATTACACAGAGTTTTAGTTTCAGAAGCAGACTAGACAGAGAGTGAGGTCCAGTGTTAGAAATTAAAAAGAGAAATTTCTATCTTGAGGAGTTGTTAATAATTGAAGACTCCATTACCCCTACCCCCCACCGAGGGAGTGTTTTGCCATGTCACCTCACACTGTGGTGTGGTTCAGCTCAGCCACTCCTGGCTGCTAACTTCTGTCAAGCTATGTTTGGACCTCTAAGCAGCTAAAGCCCATACATAGACTAGGTGGCCACTGCTTGGGAGACCTGCCTGGGATAGAGGCTTTGGGAATTGTACTGCACTGAAGTGTGACTCTGGCTTTCTGTGTTTGGAAACCGTAATTCCCAGACTGATGGGGGGTCTTGTGTGGACCTCACCTAGAATCTGCAGCATTGGCTTTGGACCATTCGTAATGCCCTGTGCAGAGGCTGTGGTTTTTACCTTGAGTACAGGGTGGCAGTAGTGGGTACTGTGAAGTATGTCATGTGATGGGTAAGTTGAGTTCTTAGAGACATTTCAGTTGTAACTACATTTTTTTGTTTTGGTCAGGCTTTCGAACTTACAAATAGTAACTTTCACCATGTTAAAAAGTAAACCATTCTTTGATTTTTGACAAACAGGTACAGTCTTGCAGCCACAATCACAATCAAGATATAGAATATTTCCATCATCCCAAAAAGTTTCCTTGTGCCTCATTGAAGTCAATCCATTCCTTTCACCTCCAGCCCCAGGCAACCACTAATCTGCTTTTTATTATTATAGATTAGTTTATATTTTTCCGAATTTGATATAAATGGAATTATACAGTTTGATATAAATGGAATTACATATATATAGCATTGTTTTTGGTCTGGTTTCTTTCTTTCAGTCTAATGTGAGAATGACCCACATTGTGACTTGTATTGGTAGTTCATTCCTTTTTGTTGGTGAGTAATACTCCCTTGAATGGATATACCCCAATATACATATTAGTATACTAGTATACTAATATACCCCAATTTGTTTGTCTATCTGTTGGTGAACATGTGCATATTTTCAGTTTTTGGCTATTACATATAAAGCTGGTGTGAACTTTCATGTACATATTTTTGTATAGACATATACTTCCATTTTTCTTAGGTAAATACCTAGGAGTAGAATAGCTGGGACATATAAGAGGTGTATGTTTAACCTTTTAAGTAACTTTTAACTTGTTTTCTAAAGTTGTTGTACCATATTACATTGGTGCTGGCAGAATATGAGAGTACAGGTTTCTCTACCTCCTCACCAACACTTGGTATGGTCAATCGTCTTTAGCTTTAGACTCTTCTAATAGGCACTCACTGTGGTTTTAACTTGCATTTACCTAGTGATTAATGATGTATCTTTTTATGTTTATTTGCCATCTTTATATTTAGATAAACTATATTACCTTTTTTTTTTTTTTGATGAAATGTCTGTCCAAATCTTTTGCCTATTTTTTACTTGCGCTGTTTGTTTTCTCCTTATTGAATTTTGAAAGTTCTTTGTATATCTTAGTTTTTTAAAATCATACCTGTGTACATTAATGTGATCATGGGGCACCATACACTGGTTTTATAGACCATTTGACATATTTTCATCACACTGGTTAATATAGCCTTCCTGGCATTTTCTTAGTTACTGTGTTAAGACATTTATATTATACATTTACTAAGTTTGACATGTACCCTTGTAAGATGCACCACAGGTGTAATCCCACCAATCACCCTCCCTCTGCCCATCCTCCCCCTTCCATCCTCCCCCTCCCTCTTCTCCCTCTCCCCCTTCCCGATATTCTTAGGTTATAGCTTTCATGTGAAAGCCATAAATTAGTTTCATGGTAGGGCTGAGTACATTAGATACTTTTTCTTCCATTCTTGAGATACTTTACTAAGAAGAATATGTTCCAGCTCCATCCATGTAAACATGAAAGAGGTAAAGTCTCCATCTTTCTTTAAGGCTGCATAATATTCCATGGTGTA
>CAUYPK010000541.1:0-39361 GCA_963574355.1 Loris lydekkerianus | reverse complement strand
TCTGAGCCCCGCCTCCTATCACATCAGGGCACTGGTCTGAGCTCCGCCTCCTATCACATCAGGGCAGTGGTCTGAGCCCCGCCTCCTATCACATCAGGGCACTGGTCTGAGCGCCGCCTCCTATCACATCAGGGCAGTGGTCTGAGCCCCGCCTCCTATCACATCAGGGCAGTGGTCTGAGCCCCGCCTCCTATCACATCAGGGCAGTGTTAGATCTCATGGGGGTGGAACCCTGCTGTAAATTGCACACGTGAGGGATCTGGGTTGTGTGTTCCTTAGGAGGATCACTTCCCTATTCCCCAGCCCCCTGCCCCGCACCTCCCATGAAATTGATCCCTGCTGCCAAAAAGGGTGGGGACTGCTGTTCTATTGGCAGTTAGCAAATACGCATTGCACTTCTTTCTTTTTCCTGTTAATCAATTATTGTAACAACACTTACGTGAGATCCATACTCTTACATTTTTAAGCAGACATTGTTGTTGACTTTAGGTACAAGTTGTGCATTTATTTTCTCACTTCGAGATTATATTTAGTAAGAAAGTCTGCAGGATTGGCTCGTCACCTATAGCTCAGTGGCTAGGGTGCCAGCCACATACACCGGAGCTGACGGGTTCAGACCCATCCTGGGCCTGCTGAACAACAATTATAGCTACAACCAAAAAATAGCCGGGCATTGTGGCGGGCGCCTGTAGTCCCAGCTACTTGGGAGGCTGAGGCAGGAGAATCGCTTAAGCCCAAGAATTTGAGGTTGCTGTGAGCTGTGACACCATGGCACTCTACCAAGGGCAACATAAAGAGACTCTGTCTCAAAAAAAAAATAAAATAAAAAAGAAAGAAAATCTGCAGGATCCAAATCCTCTCTCTCAGTTTGAGAACAAGGAGCTCAGTGTAGCCTGTTTGCTGAGAGCAAAAGGAAGCCAACCCGGAAGTCTGTTGTGGGAAGCCAAGGAGGGCAAGGGTGGAGAAACAGGGCAATTCCCCAGGTTTTGTAAGCCAGTTTCCTACTTTTTTACCCTGAAATATTCTGGGAACACTAACCCCCTTCCCCAAATTCACATGACACACTATACAAACTGGTTAAAGCTGAATATTGATCATTAGATTATTAGCTGCTGTGTGTCTGCAAAAGCCACAAATACTGACTATTGGTTACCAGTGTTCGCTGTCTTTCACTTTCTTTTTAGAAACAAACGTGTCCTAGAGAACCCACTTATAAAACTGGCCCTACTTATTCAGCGTCGATTCATGAAACCAAGTGGAACATGTACAGTGTTAATATGCATGCATTTAATGTTTCATCACTGGACTATGTGATAGGTAGAAATAAGAGGTAGCTCTGGAAGATCATTTTATTAATACATTATTACACTTTAGTTTTCTTTTTCTTTTTTTTATTTTTTTGAGACAGAGTCCCAAGCAGTCACCTGGGGTCAAGTGCCGTGGCGTCACAGCTCACAACAACCTCCAACTCTTGGGCTTAGGCAATTCTCTTGCCTCAGCCTCCCAAGTAGCTGGGACTTAAGGCGCCCTCCACAACGCCCAGCTATTTTTTTTTTTTTTTTTTTTTTGGTTGTACTTGTCATTGTTGTTTTGGCAGGCCCGGGCTGGATTCGAACCCACCAGCTCCAGTGTATGTGGCTGGTGCTCTAGCACTTGAGCTACAGGTGCCGAGCCATACACTTCAGTTTTCAAGTTCTTTCCTTCCAAGCAATTGGTGTTAATAATATAGATGTCTGTTTCCTTTTGTCACCGCAGATGATAGAGATTTAGCAATTTAATGACAAACTTGGGAGGAAATATGTTTGAAGTGTTCACTTAAAGACTAAAGGAATTGGTGTTTTAATAGAAAAATAAGCTGCACCTGATCAGTGCTTTGCAGCCCCTTGATAAGTGGAAGTTCCAGGCTGGTTCTTGGTTCCAAACCAGTTTGCTGCTGTATCAACCATGTGTTTGGTCTGAGGGAAAATGTGTTATCAGATGGCTGGGACACCTCCAGCCCAAGCTGCCTTGATTCCCAGAGAATGCCTGCATTATTCTCTTTAGCTTAAGGGAACGAAGCAATGACTTTCTCTTCCAAAGGGACGCAGTGTGCAATCAATACAATCAAGATGAACGAGCCAATTTCTGGAACTGGTTTTAGGGAAATGGAAACCCAGACCGATGAGGGGAATCTGGCTGATGTTTCCCACATCTTTTTCAGATTTACATGAGCCCAGAGGTAATCCTGTGCAGGGGCCATTCAACCAAAGCAGACATCTACAGCCTGGGGGCCACGCTCATCCACATGCAGACAGGCACCCCCCCCTGGGTGAAGCGCTACCCTCGCTCAGCCTACCCCTCCTACCTGTACATAGTAAGTGGGCTCAACCTGGGCTGAGACTGGGGCTAGGGGGGTGACTTCCACCTGCTGGGGGAGGGAGAGGGGACTGTCCTTTGTCCTTGAACACTTTGTTTCCCAAGCCCCGGGCCATGGACTTGTCTGTGACTTGTTAGGAACAAGGTCACACAGAAGGAGGTGAGCAGTGGGCGAGCCAGCAAGGCTGCATCTGTATTTACAGCTGCTCCCCATTACTCGCATCACTGTCTGAGCTCCGCCTCCTGTCAGATCAGCCACAGCATTAGATGCTCACAGGAGCTTGAACCCTGCTGTAAACGGCCCATGAGAGGGATCTGGGTCATGTACTCCTTAGGAGAATCGAATCCCCCTCCCAACCCCTTGGGAAAATTGTCTTCCATGAAACTGGTCCCTGGTGCCAAAAAGTTTGGAGACCACTGCAGTAATGCAAATGGCGGTGAGAGGCAGCTGCATGTTCTTCCCCTGTGGAGGAAAGCTCCTTTCTTACAAAGAAAACACTACTATTCTGGGCCGTGCCTGTGGCTCAAGGAGTAGGATGCCAGCCCCATATATGGGGGGTGGTGGGTTCAAGCCCGGCCCTGGCCAAAACTGCAAAAAAAAAAAAAGGTAAAGTGAAACACTGCTATTCTAATGGGAACCCACTACATTCAGCATAGATTATATCAGCATAAATCTTTCAGCCAATGAAATTATATATGTTCTTCAAATACTTATTATTTATTTTTTGAGAAGGAGTCTCACTCTGTCACCCTAGGTAGAGTGCTGTGGCATCATCATAGTCCACGGCAACCTCAAACTCTGGGGGACTCAAGTGATCCTCTTACTTCAGCCTTCTAAGTACCTGTGACCATAGGGTCCACCACAATGCCTGGCTAGTTTTTTTTATTTTTATTTTTTGTAGGGACAGGGGAGAAGAGTCTCACTCTTGCTCAGGTTGGTCTCAACTCCTGAGCTCAGGCAATCCACCTTCCTCAGCCTCCCAGCGTGCTAGGATTACAGGCACGAGCCACTGTGCCCAGCCCGAACATGTTTTCCTTCTTAAAAAAAGATGTTGGGCGGCGCCTGTGGCTCAAGGAGTAGGGAGCTGGCCCCATAAACTGGGGGTGGAGGGTTCAAGCCCGGCCCCGGCCCAAAGTGCAAAAAATAAATAAATAAAAAATGAAAATAAAATAAACATTATCTCTCTAAAAAAAAAAAGTTAAGCATCCTTATATGAAAATATATTTAAAAAAAAAAAAAAAAAAAGATGTTAAATTACTGCTCTCCATACCAGCGTAGCTTATAGTAGAACATGCAACTTCCATTTCATCATGGACGGATTCAGGAGCAGACACTCCACCATTATTGTGTAGTGAGCTTCCTGCCATGGACAGGAAGCTGTCCACTGATACTGAGACCTAGCCTATGTCTTTGACAGCATTAAAGCAAAAGATGGGTTAACTCAGTGTCGTTAGGAAATCAGAGGGAAGCTTGTTGAGGGGTAGGAGCCTAATTTGCCATAGGGCAAGTGGTGGGAAGAAAATCGCTTTCCAGGTGTCTGTTATGCTGCTGCTAAGAGAACTGGTTTATTGACAGATCCACAAGCAAGCGCCTCCACTGGAAGACATAGCAGAGGACTGCAGCCCAGGCATGAGAGAGCTGATAGAGGCTGCCCTGGAGAGGAACCCCAACCACCGCCCGAGAGCAGCAGACTTACTAAAACATGAAGCCCTGAACCCCCCCAGAGAGGACCAGCCACGCTGTCAGAGCCTGGACTCTGCCCTCTTTGAGCGCAAGAGGCTGCAAAGTCGGAAGGAACTGGAACTTCCTGAGAACATTGCTGGTAGGAACACCCTGCTGTGTGCAGCGCCCTTTTCTTTTCCTTCATTTTCTCTTCTCATCACACCTCTGATGTAGTCCATCAAAGCACTTGCAAAAGAGGGTATGATTTCTGGAGTACCATATGTTTGAGAAATTTTAGCAAGAATATTTGTAAAAATATTTTTTAAAGTATTTAACCACCACCCCCCCCCCCAAAAAAAAAGGAGAGTGGCTCATTTACCATCAAATTATAACAGATTTTCAGTGCAAGTTTAGGGAACGTAGTCATCAGAAATTGCCTCTGATGCGTCTTTTTAAAACTTGCTTTATTGCAACATTTGGTAGTAAAAGCAAATTGAGCATGACGGTTTTTGCTGTTGGTAATGTATGAGGCTTTTGCTCAATTCACTTATGGTAAGAAACTCCAGTCGTTGGCTGGAAACATCATGGCACGCCCTGCACAGATAAAATTCTGATTTTGAAAAGTCAACTTGCATTTCTGTCTTCCTCTGCTTAAAAAGTCCCTTTGCCAGCTGTGAATCTTTCCCACTTAGAAACTCAGCATGCATTCTGGGAGCATTGGAAACTCAGCGTGCCTTCCAGGAGCATTGAACATACATGGAGTGGGGTTTCCATTTTTATTAAAAATCTGTGGCATTCTTAATCCATTTAGCTCCAAAGCCAAATGTCAAGCCTGGAACACTTGTTTCCATTTCTCTGCTTCTTCTCTTGCTTTTCTGTATTTAAAGAGAACCATCTGGGCTGTTGGGAAATATGTCAGGATTTCTAGCTAATTTCTTCTCTTCATTGACTCCTATTTGAAGTCTTTGGCTTGTATGTCATATTGCATGAACTTGCCCATCGTGTTCCAAGATGAACCTTCAAAATGTAAACACTATTTCATTAGCCCTCCCCCCCCCAAATAAAAGTTTATTTCTTTACGGACAGGACAGTCATTTGACATGTTCCTGCATCTTCATTTTTATCTTTTCAACGTTTCTCTTTCCAGATTCTTCATGTACAGGAAGCACTGAGGAATCTGAGATGCTAAGGAGACAAAGGTCTCTCTACATAGACCTCGGAGCCCTGGCTGGCTATTTCAATCTTGTTCGGGGTCCACCAACACTTGAATATGGCTGACCGATGATGCGATTGCTTTAAATTAGGACAGCATTTATCTCCTTCTCCAACTGTATATGGTGGAGCTGTACAGTGAATGATGACGTTTATTGGGGGACAGTGTGGGCTCCAGTGACTCATTAATGTGACTGCAGGTGGCCCCTGTGTCTTTGAATTGTGAAGCTACTCTGATGCGATTCACCAGCTCTCAAAGTTCTCATTTCTCAGGTGGTAGGACTCTCAAGGAAAGACGCTGAAAGTTCACCAAAGGATTATTTCTGCTGACTGATTCCATTCCCTATGCACTTTCCTCAACATTCTAAAAATACCAATCACAAGGATAATATATTAGCCGAAATTACTTTTCTTGGTTCTTATTTAAGTATAGGGTCTTCATTTAACTCAGACTAGTTTTGTATATGTTAGTGTATATTATCTAGTGTATTATATAATCCTTGGAGCCTTTGTTGATAGATTCTTGTATAATTGAATTCATAATGTTTTGGGTGACTAGAACAACTTGAATATTGTATCATTATGCTGGGCTAGGGTCTTAAAAATAGCTAACTGATGAATTAGGAGTCATCTGTCAGCAGGCCACTAGTGACAGTTTTGGTTTATGTTCCTATGGAAACATTTTGTATTGTACATGCTATGCTTAAAACATTCAAGCCATGTCTTTGAATGTGGATAAAACTGTGTAAACCACATCATTTCTGTACATCCCTAAGGATGAGAATGTGACTTTTAAGAAAAATAAAAATTTTGTAAATTACCAGCGATGCTACTTTCATACTTGTCATGATTCTGTTTTCTTTTAAGCATTTGTATATCAAAATGGCATACTGTGTATGTTGAATATCAAATGCCTCCATGACTCGCTCTTACATATAGATATTGAACCTTGTAAAATACGTGAGTAGTCCTGTTGAAAGTATGATTTTACATTTTGCTAATGAAACGCAACACTTTTGTCCACCATGATGGGTTGAATCAACTAAATAAATTCCATATTTTGTCTTAATTCTTGTAAAAAGTGTGATTTCCAAATGGGACCGGGAGTGGGTTACAGGGGGTGGTGTATAGGTTGCACCAACTAGCAGGCTACAAATACCAGGAGTTTTGGAAATTGCATGCTCCTCTTCTCTTCCTGTTGTATAAAGCCATTTTTGTCAGCCGGAATGGTTTGGGACATTGATGTTGAAGAATAATTGTGAGCTACTGGTTTGGGGTAAGTGTGGGAGTTTTTTGCATCTTGTTTTGTGCATTTACACTTCCCTTGAATCTATGCTTGGATGTTCTTTGCCTATTACCATTTGGCAAGCTGACAACTAGCTTGCCTTTGTATAAGGTAGGTTTAAATCACACACACATCTCGTGAAAGCTGCCATATGGAAGCATCATTGGTCATCCACTTAGTGAAAAGCATTTAGCACTTTTACCTGAGTTATAGCAGCATCCCTTGTAATCCTCATAAAATATGGGGGCTGTCCAGAAAATAGCTAGCCATGCAATATGGAAAAATAGAGACGTGTGGCTGGATATTTTCTGGACAGCCCTTATACACGTGAAATAGGCATTGTCATTTCCCCCTTTTATCTTTGGAGAGGGAAACTGAGGCATAACGAGAGTAGGTAACTTGATGGTCAAGATCACAAAGCAAGCAAAGAGAGTGGTGTTTGAACCTGAGCTCTTCTGACTCCAAGACTGATGCTCTACTTCAAATGATGCAGCTTATAAGTGAGTTCGTCCTAAGTGAGAGAGCTCCCTGCTCCTCTGGGTTTCAGTCCCCCAGGTGAGGGCAAAAATACATTTTGTGAAGCTTTAGCCACAGGCGTCCTCACTTACATCAGCCGTTGCCATGGCCCTGTGTCTGATTTCATATCACCCCACATTAGGTGCAACCAAACTTGGCTCAGCCCTGGTAAAGGTGCATAGCAGTTTGATGATTTTCATGAAAAACGCATTTAGTCAATATGAGTTGAATTCCAGTTTGGACCTGGAGAAAAGTGTTCCTTTAAAATAAATTACAACTCTTACGGAGAGATCTGGGGATGTTTGGTAAGAACTGGTCTGCAGTGCTGGTGGTCATGAGATCATGGAGGGAAGCGGTCATGAGAGAGAGGTACGAGGGGAAGTTCATGGCCAAGACCTGTGCCCTGAGGACTTGAAGAGCTGTGCACCTGGGAGGCCAAGAGTTGTGCCTGGAGATAGAGTCATCTGCAGAGGAGCAAGAACACTTCAAGTGGGTCTCTAGGGAAAGTATCATGTGTTTCCTGCTGAAAGTACTGTCAGGCCTGAGGGTAGCTGGGACAGAATTATCGCATCCTAAAGGGAGCTGCCACCAACCTTCATAATTCCCACCACAGGTAGAAAAACCCCGGGGGTATGGGACGATGGGAAGCCTAGTGGATGGCAGACAGAGCCTTTTGTGCTCAAGCCTTAGAGGTGATCTTGCCTAAGCCCCACATTAGACAGATGGGAAGAATGAACCTGTTTGCCAGAGGTCACGAGGCCACCATGAGAGCCTCACCTTCTAATTTCACTTTCCCCTGTATTTGCTTTGAGGTTTGTAGAATAACCAGAAACAGAGGATGAAGACTGACTACCAGGAATCCGCTGGTTCTAATGGGAATTTCTCCACCCTTGGAGAGATGGCTTCTGCCTGGGGACCAGCACGTGTCTCTCTGCTCCTCCAGCTGGTGTCTGCTGTGTCACTGAGTGCCACAGTGGGACTTAAAATTGACTCTGTCAGTCCCCCAGGATTTCTCCTTGATGTGAGCTCACTGTCTTTTATTGACAGTAGATTTCTATGGTGTGTAACTCAACATGAAAGTTCGTGCTTTCTGGATAGCCCAGAGGATTTTTTTCCCCATAGGTCTGCGGTATGGTTAGGAGTAAAGCCAGGAGGGCTTGTGCCCAGCCATGAGAGGAGGCCTATTAAGGGAGAGTTGAAGACTTATGGCACCAACTCTGGCCACAGAATCATGCTGGGCCCTACAGGGACACATGTGAGCAAAGGTCCTGGCCCCCTTACTGACCCAGTCCTCACTGAAAGGCAGGATGGTCCATTCTGGAATTGTTGGAATTGCTAGAAGTTTCTTTGCCTTAATAGGCATCCCCATCTGTCTCCAGAAAGATTTTTGAACAAGCATTTACATGGCCCAAAGCACACCTTTTGTGTATGAGCTGGCTTTAGGTTTTTTGGGGGGAAGAGGGTGGGGTGGGGAAGACTACAGGTGCCCGCCACATGCCTGGCCAATTTTTTGTTGCAGTTTGGCTGGAGCCAGGCTCCAACCCGCCACCCTCAGTACATGGGGCTGGAGCCCCACCCACTGAGCCACAGGCACTGCCCCTATGAGCTGGCTTCTAAATGTCAATCAGATCTCCAACACATAAGAAAACGTTGATTACAATAATGTGGTTGGGGCACCAACATCAGGTTTCAAAAGCTTGCTTTGGCTGGAGAGATGCAAATTAGCCACCACTCACCAAGCATTTTTGTACTAATCGGTACATACCCTTATTGGGGTTTGTGCTCAGCTCTCTCTGGGGAGTTTGTGCAGATGTGAGTGTGGGCAAGAGGAGAGAGAATCATGCTCCTACTCTGCTGAGCAAAGGTCCTCAGCCCCAAGAGCCGTCAAAAGCTGAAACTTGAACTACAGATTTCTTCCCATGTTACCCATGGTTAGCCTTGATAGGGGAAGTCTGTTGTGTCACACTTGGCATCACAGTCTGAGAGATGACCGTTCATAGCTAGCACACATAAGAACAGAGGGTGTGCTGCATTTATTTTCAGTGTGGGAATCCCTTGTGAGGACTTGGCCAATTCCAAGACATCTGCTTCACCACCCATTATAGAGCCAGAAAAGAGCTTGCTCTTTGGCTGCCTGGAGTGCAATAGCTGGTTTAATGAGATCCTGTTCCTTCTCCCAGACTGTACAAGAGAGGCCAACTGGAAATTACAATCAACGAGTCATCGGCTAAGAGCACAGAATCCACTATACGTGGAGATGCCTGAGTAGGCCTAGTCAAGATCAGAAGAGACATGGCATTGCCCTACCATGTTGGTTCTTATGATCATTTTCCTCAATTCATTAATGTTAAATGTTTTCTCTATGGAGCTGAATATAATTCAGCTTTATCTTTCCCGTGTGAATGGAGAATTTCAGAGCACTTCATTGGAACACATCTCCATAGTGGTCCACTTATAAATTCTAGTAGATTTGACTCTTTTCAGCCTAATTCACGTGCTTGCAAAGGATCAAGGGAGATGAGAAGGAAAAAGGATATTTTTAGCAAAAAGGTTGATGGGTGCTCAAGAAAGCTTAGAGCTAGGAGTGAAGCTGACTTCTGGTTCAATGCTGCTTTGTGCAGATGTGTGGGGTTGTGAATCCACAGGGTGAATGGAGAGACCTCCAGGATGATGACAGCTGGCAGCAGGGAGGAACTCTGCCAGCTCCTGGGCTTCTGTGAAAAGGAAGTGGCTTAACCTCCACAGACACGCACGACTTTCCTCTCCCTGTTTAGGTGTTTCTTCCAATCAGAGATTTGCACCTCGCCAAAGTTTTGCCCCTAATAGGGCAGAGAGCTAGGAGCTTACTCACAGCCTGAAAGGCTCCCCAAATCTCTCACAGCTTTCCTTGTGTGGACTTATTTCTGAGTCCTTACCAGGGCCAGCGAGCAAGAAAGCACCAATTGTTTCTATCTTAATTAAATTACTTAGAGAAAGAACAAGATAATTAACACAGATTTTCTCATGTAAACCAAGAGTTCCATTTTTGGGCTAGTCAGCAAGGCAGAACAGAAAAGATTTGGCATTTGCCTTTTTTGTTCAGCTCCTCATCCTCTTCCTCTTCCTCTGGACACCCACCCCTACCCCTCATTCCCCAGTCCCACGCTCCAGAAGCAATTGCTGCGAGCAAAGATAGTCTGCGCACACACAAACATATGTGATTACAGAACGCCCTCCTTTAAATAACAACAAACGTACACATGGTAGCATAATCTACACAGGGTTTTGCATCTTGTTTTTTGACAGAATATTTCCTAAGGACTCCAGGAGGAAACCGTCTTTAATAAGAGCACTCCCTGCGCGTGAGCCCTGCTTTGTAGATAAAGCCATTTCTGCCCCGAGATGGGAGGTTCTCCTTTGGCATTTCTTTCAATCTCCAGAATTTGAGAGGTGGTGGAACAAGATGGCCTTTCAGCTTTCTTCCAGATATTGATTCATTTTACAGGAGGAGAAGTTGAATGGCAATAAATTTGTTGATGTGCCCAGGGTCCAAATGTAACAGTTTCCAGAAGAGGGTGTGAACCAAAGCCCTTGACTTCTAACCTCAGGGTTTTGCCCCTAGACCAAACTACTATTTGCTGTTTATTATTTCCTTTTGGGGTGTTAATGGCCTGGGAAATCCCCAAAGCAGAAGTTTATCCTTAGATTAGCTTTTGAGTGCGGAGAATTGATAGGCATTATCTGACTAGAATGATCAAGTTTTCTTTCTATTGATAGCAAAAGATTGGAATCTGACTTAAATTGATGCCGTGAGATACGATATAGGTGGATGAAAATAAGCTCTGGGGGAAAAGATGGAGGGAAGGAGAGATTCTCTGCAAAGAGACAAAATCAAGATGATATTAAAGAATTGACGGTGTTGGCTGCAAAAAAAAAATAAAGTTATGAGCTGCTCATTTAAGTTAAGGATGAGATAGAATTTTGCTATACCAGCTGTGTGCTCAAGAACCTTAGGGTGCAGTGATGGGTGGATACAGAGTCATATTCCAGGGTGCTAATTCCATGGAACACAAATGCCTTTTCATGTAAATCACACTGTAGTGCTGGCATCACTATGTCTGTTTAGGGTGGATAAAATCATAGTAAACTGGGAATTCAGAAAAGCAAAGCTGAACATACTGAGCACAAAGCTCTTTCGAATTAACCTCACTCTGGAGCTGGTAGATCGTTGGGGAGTGTTGGTCTCTTTTGTTCTTTGCTCTGGACATCCTTCTGGGGCTCAGAAGGAAGAGGTCTGCATGATCAGACCTGTCTCCTGCAGGCTGTACTCAGGACTCACAAAGTCTGCTCAGCCAGAAGCAGTGAAATCATGGCTGGGGTCAGTGTCCCAGTTCTCATATTGTCAAGCAAGAAAACAACCACATAGCTAACAGAGGCTGATATTTATTGCACACCTTTTTTGTGACTGATACTGTGGCAGTCCCTTTTCCCTAAATTAGGAAACGAGGGAACTGAGACCCTGAGAGCTTGGATGAGTGATCTGAGGACATGCCACTAGCACCTGGCCGACCTGAGAATGAAATGGGGCTCCATCTGATTCCAAAACTTGTGCCCGTCCCATTAGGTTCTACCATTTCGCTCCATCACTGGAAGGGAGAGGAGAGAGAAACGTCCTACCAAAGCTTGTTGAGGTGAGAATCCAAATTCTGTGACTCTATAATTCCTAGAAATGAAGTTACTTGAATTATTATAATGTTCGCTACTGGAGAATATCTTCTTCTTCAATACAAACAGAACTGCATGGAACGTTGTCTTTGCTCATAGAGAGATAACAATCTGGCTGGACAACAAGATGAAGACTTATAAAAAGAGCAACCAGCATGTCTGGTGTAATTTAGGATAGAACTGTGTGGTGCAGGCTGCTGTCTGGATATAAGGCAGAGGAGTATCCAGGAAGCAATAAGAGCTGTCATAACTCTTGGGGATGTGGTGACCACTGTGGCCATGGGTGGAGTTAGGCAGGGGGTCTCTGTGAGTAAAAAACAGGGGCACAGGAGATGGGAGACAGGTGGGGTCAGGTGTGTCTGAGGAGGTGAGTAAATTGTAACGGATACAGAATTCCAAGAGAAAAATACAGGACATTCAAAGTAGGCAATTTTGGAATAACCTATTACAAAGGCATTCTTTCTAGAGAGTGCATGGTAGGGGAAGCACAGGAGATAATCTGATACCTCTGGGCTAGTGGCGACAGAACTGTTGCCAATTCCAGGCTGGAAGGATTTTGAGAAGGGAGTGATCTCCAGGTTCAGAAGAACATTCAATGTACAAAAGGCCACCTCGAAAAGAATGATGACCTTCGGTTAAGGGATACCACCCATCCCAGGGCAATCATGCAAAAAAGGAGTTAGGGGGTAAAGATCTCCAACCAACAGTGCTCAACTCAATTGAGCTATGAGAACTACACAAAATACCCAGACACACACATACCTCAGACATCTCCGGATAGCCTGGTTATTGTGTGTGTGTGGTCTGAGCCATACTCAAACACAACTGGATTACATCTCTTAGTCAAATTTCAAGTAACCTTGCTCCCATCATTATTGTTTATTTTAATGCCCAGACTGACAATAACTCCACAAACAATTTTTTTTTTTTTTTTATTAAATCATAGCTGTGTACATTAATGCGATCATGGGACAGTGCACTGGTTTCGTGGACCATTTGACACATTTTCATCACACTGGTTAGCATAGCCTTCCGGGCAATTTCTTAGTTATTGTGTTAAGACATTTATATTCTACATGTAATAAGTTTCACATTTACCCTTGTAATCCACAAATAAATTTAATGTTATTTTGAATACTAAAAAAAAAAAAAAATCTCCAACCAGAAGCCAGAGACTAAGAGTCTACTGAGGTGGTGGTTCCTACATGTCAGGCTCCTGGGGCTCAGAGTTGGGTGGGGAAGTGAGGACAGTGGGTCTGGAGGGGTATATGGAAGACTAGCATAGGAGCTCAAGACAGCATAGAGTCTAGAAGGTCTGCCTTACTCTTGCCATTGTTTTTTTTTTTTAACTAAATGAGAGATGATGTGGCTTGCTCTAGGTTGGAGCACCAGGGGAGACCTTTGTAAGGGGAAGGGGGTGTCTGGGTGAGGGAAGAGTATCATAGGTAAGGGAAGAAGGGTGAGCAAATGCCTGAGGGCAGGAATGAGGAAAGCAAGTTTGAATTGGAACATTGACTTGGCCCAGGAAAAGTTGAAGGATTGTCTGCGATACCAGTAAGTGGGTGGAGTCTTACTTTGAAGGACCTTGAAATAAAACAGGTCAGTTTCCCAGTTGGCGTGGCAGGAAAAAGTTTGCTATTTAATGTTTTCAGATAAAAGCAGCATTAAGCAAGATCAGCCTCGGTAGAATAATAAATTAACTTTCAAAAAAAGGAAAATTGGATTCTAGGAGTCTACCTGGGAAGTTGTTAAATAAATACAGAGACTCAGCAGAGCGATACATGCTTGGATTTTGAATGTTATAAGATGATTTCAAAGTAAAAACTGGGGGGAGTTTCATATTCCTGGATGTGGGGATGAAAGAGAAGAATAAGCTGATGGTAAACATAAGCTTTCAGATCTTGGTGACTGAAAGAATAGCAATGACTTTGACAGAGAGAGGAAGGTGAGATGGGCAGTAATCAGGACAGAGGTGAGGTCTGGGGTTATGAGAGGTTTTGGTTAGGACATACATGTTGAGACTGGGAGACCTAGTACTTAATCACCCCGGCTAATCTTGACCTGTGCCACCAAGGTCGATAAAAGAATGCTCAAAGCATCCTGAGGAGAAGGCAGTGGGAATTGTCCAGGGTGCCAGAAATAAGGGGATGTGTGGTCAATGGACAATTCAAAACCAATATTGAAGTCACCTGAAAGCCAGCCTCCTTTTGATTTCTATCAGGCGCTGGTCTGTGACAAAATATTCCTTCCTGTAAAAAACCGTTTCTTGGTCTAAGTTCTAAACAATTGCTGTGATTACTGCTGAGTTTTAATAATATATTTTGGATTCAAGTTAGCACATTTCAATGACTTATCCTTTAGTAAATATTGCATAGTAGGTAATCTGGAGAATTAGTTGCAAAGTTATCCCAACAGAGAACTCAGCCAGATGGATTTGTTTCGAGAGTAAATTCTTTTTTTCTTTTTCTAATTTCAAATTCACGTGAGGGTATATAGAATTAGATCACATTGTTTGCATTTGTAAGGTAAATTCTGAGTTATAGTTGAATCCTTCACACAGGAGGTGAGCCATATAGCCCTACCTCATATGCAAACCCCTTGTTCCCTCCCCACTTCTTGAATTTGATTGTGTTTTTCTTTCCTGTGGGCCTGTAGTCCATCTACTGATTTCAAATTAGTATTAAGTACATAGGATGCTTGCTTTTCTATTCCGAAGATACTTATTAAGGAGAATGTTCTCCAAATCCATCCAGATAAATGCAAAAGATGCAAAGTCTCCATGATATACACTCACCCAACTCATTACTCCATTCATGTAAGTTCTTTTTTTTTTTTTTGAGACAGAGTCTCACTATGTTGCCCTCAGTAGAGTGCTATGGTGTCACAGCTCACAGCAACCTCCAACTCCTGGGCTTAGGCAATTCTCTTGTGTCAGCCTCCCAAGTAGGTAGGACTACAGGTGCCTGTCACAGCACCTGGCTATTTTTTGTTGCAGTTTGGCCAGGGCCGGGTTTGAACCTGCCACCCTCGGTATATGGGGCCAGCGCCTTACCCACTGAGCCACAGGCGCCGCTCCCATGTAAGTTCTTGATGGCACATAATTGGTGAAGTTCACTTGGGTGCCTGGCAATCTTCACCCACTATGATCTTACATATCTCTATGTTTAAACCCGTGTTTCAAAACGAATGAGGATAGCAGAGTGGTTTTAGAGAAGACACAGAATTTGAGTCACTTTAATTCTGTCACTCAACGTTACCACTTGAACTTTAAATTTATGTTTAAAATTTAGAACAGTAAATGAGAGAACAAACTATGACTTGAAATATTTTTGTTTGGTAAGTGCAAACCTAGTTCATATATGACATAGGTTATACTTGAGATATATCTTTAAAATTAACATTTCCTTTTCAAATTTTAATTGCTAATTTCCTTTTCTTTTGAGACAGAGTTTTACTCTGTTGCCTGGGCTAGACTGCCATGCCTCAGCCTAGCACACAGCAACTTTAGACTCCTGGATTCAAGGGATCCCTCTACCTCAGCCTCCCAACTAACTGGGACTATAGGTACACATTGCATCTCCCAGCTAATTTTTCTATTTTTAATAGAGATAGTGTCTAGCTTCTGTTCAGGCTTGTCTGGAACTTTTCAGCTTAAGGGATCCTCTAGCCTTGGTCTCCAAGAGTACTGGGATTACAGGTGTGAGCCAGCATGCCCGGCCAGCTAATTGGCTTTAAAACTGAACAATGAATCAAGAAAGTCAACCTTTTTTTTTTTTTTTTTTTTTTTTTTTAAATAAATACCAGTTGTATAACACTTGAGCAACCACCTGGTGAAAAGGAAAAATAAATTTCTTATGATAAAGATGGACCCTTCCCTATTGCTCAACAGAAAGGAGAAAAGAATGAAATAAGGTTTTATTTAACAACTTCATGGTTTCATAAATGTCTACCAAGTACCAAAGAAGTACAGAGAAAATAGATTGTTTACTAAAAAAATAATCAGTTTTGTTTTTGTTAGAAACTGTTTGCAGGTGACATTTAAAAAATGGAACATCCAGGGCGGCGCCTGTGGCTCAAGGAGTAGGGCGCCGGCCCCATATACTGGTGGTGGTGGGTTCAAGCCTGGCCCCATCCAAAACTGAAAAAAAAAAAAAAAGGAACATCCAACTTAATAACTAACTTTCAAATTTAGTAGAAATTAAATTGTAAAAGTCCTTGAATGTGAGATAGCTGAATCACATCTCTCCTATTTAGAAAGATCAAAAAATTTGGCAATGAAATATAAACTACTACAAAGTATTGATAAGGTCTAGTAAATAAAAATAGATTAAAAAGAAAAAAGAGAGAGAAATTTTATGACATTTTGACTTAATTATGGTTTTAGCTAAACAAGACCTTTCTTTCTGTGGTTATAGTGGGGATATATCATCAGCAAACAGAAATGTTTGGGTGCTGATAGAAACAGACATAAACTGCCATCTAGTTTTGAAGGGACATTTTATAAAAGTTAAACATCTTTAAAAGATAATTTTTTCGAACATTTTCCCCCTAAATTGAAAATGCATTCATTTATCTTCTGGGAAATTGCATTGAATTAGAAACAGTGGGTTTGGCGCCTGTAACACTGTGGTTATGGCACTAGACACATGCACCAAGGCTGGTGGGTTTGAAATGACAACTGCAACAAAAAAAATAGCTGGGCGCTGTGGTGGACACCTGTAGTCCCAGCTACTTTGGAGGCTGAGGCAAGAGATCACTTAAGCCCAAGATTTGCCGAGGCACTCTACTGAGGGTAACATAGTGAGACTTTGTCTAAAAAAAAAAAAAAAAAAAAAAAAAAGTGGTAAATGTTAAAAAAAAGTAAAATACACTGAAATTCTTTCTGATGAAAGTCCTAATATTCCAAACAGTTATTAAATATTTGAAGTGATCAGGTATGCCCATATTAAAGACAGTCAAGGCAGTCGAGATTAAAGATGGCGGCCGAGTAACAGCTTCCCTGCAACTGGGCGCTATGAGTCTGGGGAGATAAGACTCCAGGGATCTCTGGCTGGTGGGATCTGCCTATAATCATCCCTTTGAGGATACAGGGAGTCAGCAAGGGACTTCTGGACCCCAAGAGGAAGACAAAAACAGTGGAAAACTGGCAAGTGGTTGCGTGTGTTTGATCAACCTAATACCACCGGCAACCGTAAGTACAAGCAGCAGTAAGACTGCAAACCTGAAAGGCCTTACCTGTGAACTGTTTCGGTGTTGTTGGACTTGGAAATCAGTTGAACTGCCTTGGGGAGAGCTTGAGCAGGACTACAGATAACTTTGGGCATTGTCTGGGGCCCCAGACAGAGCTGCTGAGCTGGGCTACAGGGAGCCATTGAGAGAACTGCCCAGGGAAGCTCCACCCTCAGGGTCCCAGAGTAAGGATCGGGCAGCACCTAGTAACCTAGTGACTGAGCAGCCTAAAGGCAGGGACTGAGCTGCCTTACAGCCTTAACCCTTAGGGGCACAGTGAGACAGTTCTGGCACACTGGAGCTTTGGGCTATTGACCTGGGTAGAGTGACGTGGCATCATAGCTCATAGCAACCTCAAACTCCTGGGCTTCGTGCCTCCCAGACCTCCATAAGATCTGCGCCGGGACCCTGCAACAACCAAGCCTCCACATGCCTTGACCAGGAACTGTGGGAGCCGCACAACCCTGCGTCCTCCCTCCTGTGTCCTCCCAGCCTCCACACTGCCCTGCTCATCTGACCATGGATACTGGTAGCTGGTGCCCTCAGGAGCCCTCTTTGCCTCTGCACAGAGCCCTTCCCCTGGCCAGAGACTGCTGGAGCCTTGGATTCTCTGTGCCAAAGTCACTGGGTGCCAGGCACTCCCATAAACGTGCGCACCACCCCCTGCCCTCTTGCTGGATCTGGGTGTGTCACACGCCAAAGCTGCTTCTACAACCAGAACTCCCTAGCTGGAGCAGCCCCAGAGGAACTACACAGGGTCACTCCCTACAAAGATCCAGCAACAATAGAGTGATCCCGCTAGAGTTTAATATTGGAGAGACACCTCCCCAACTCTCAGGATGGCCAGAGGCAATAGTGAAAAACAATCATGAGGCAAAATCAACAGAAAAACTTTGCCAATATGAATAATCAGAGTATATCAACTCCCCCAAGGATCAATGGGGCAGACACAGCACAAGATTTCATGCACAAATAGCTGAGATGTCAGAAATTGAATTCAGAATCTGGATAGCAAATAAGATTGAATTAGAACTCCAAGCAGTAACCCAAAAGATAACTCAAGAATTCAACGATTTCAAAGGCCAAATGACCAAAGATTTTGACACATTGAGACAAGAAGTTGCAGCCCTCAAAGATCTGAGAAACACAGTAGAATCCCTCAGTAACAGAATGGAGCAAGCAGAAGAAAGGATTTTCGACATTGAAGACAAAGTTTTCAAACGCTCCCAAACTCTCAAAGAGGAAGAGAAATGGAGGGCAAAAACAGATCAGTCTCTCAGAGAGCTCTGGGATAATTCGAAGAAAACCAACATTTGTCTTGTAGGGATCCCCGAAAGTGATGAAGTGGCTTGACAAGGCACAGAGTCACTTATTCATGAGATTATGAAGGAGAACTTTCCAGACATGCCAAGAGATTCTGAAATTCAGATAGCAGACAGTTTCAGAACTCCAGCACGACTCAACCCAAATAAGACATCCCCCAGACACATCATAATCAATTTCACTAAAGTTAATACGAAAGAGAAAATACTGAAAGCAGCCAGACAAAAGAAAACCATCACCTACAAGGGCAACAATATTAGAATATCTACAGATCTCTCTGCTGAAACCTTTCAAGCTAGAAGAAGATGGTCATCAACTTTTAATCTCCTAAATCAAAAGAACTTTTGACCCAGGATACTGTACCCAGCTAAACTGAGTTTCATTTATGATGGAGAAATTAAACACTTCAATGACATTCACATGTTCAAGAAATTTGCCATAACTAAACCAGCTCTCCAGGATATTTTCAGACCTATCCTTCATAAAGACCAGCGTAATCCTCCACCACAAAAGTAAACCCACCCTGAAAATTTTGATCAAATTCCAACTTCCACAGTCGCAAAAGGATTAAAAATGTCCATCAGACTCTTGAAAAACTTTTCAATATTCTCAATTAAAGTGAATGGTTTAAATTGTCCTCTAAAGAGGTAAAGGTTGGCTGACTGGATTCAAAAACTCAAGCCAGATATCTGCTGCATACAAGAATCACATCTTACATTAAAAGACAAATATACATGTGGTGCATCTTACAAGGGTATATGTGAAACTTAGTGAATGTAGAATGTAAATGTCTTGACACAATAACTAAGAAAATGCCAGGAAGACTATGTTAACCAGTGTGATGAAAATGTGTCAAATGGTCTATAAAACCAGTATATGGTGCCCCATAATCACATTAATGTACACAGCTGTGATTTAATAATAAAAATAATCAATAAAAAAGAGAAAGGTATGTGATTTACAAACTTTCTCTCAGTCTGTGACTTCTCTTTTCATTATCTTAGCAATGTCTTTGATTAAGTAAAACTTTTAATTTTAATAAAGTCCAGGTTAACAATTAAATAAAAAAAAAAAAAGAAGTTAAGATTTTACTTTGAGTGCCTTCAGGACAGTTGCACCTTCAAACTTTTCATTGGGTGTATGGGGGGACGTTTTCCCTCTGTATCCATCTCCAACAAGCATGATTCCCTGGAAGCAAACACAAGAAGATTCTTTATCCAGGACAACGTTGAAGTCAACGAGTTTCTTTTTCTTCCTTGACCACTAGAAAGCTGGAAACTACAGGCAATGTCAGAATCATCCCTACTTCATTCTAGGATCCTGGTATAATTCTTCATCCCAATTAAAAGAGACATCTTTATTTATTTCCACTCTATGTTTTCATTATAAAATATAAAATGGTGGCATTTTATATAAATAAATAGAATGTGAATGATGGATATACTTGTTAGTGCTTGATTAAAATAAAAGATTTCCAGGCAGCACCTGTGGCTCAGTGAGTAGGGCAACCCCATATACAGAGGGTGGTGGGTTCAAACCCGGCCCCAGCCAAACTGCAACAAAAATAGCCGGGTGTTGTGGTGGGCACCTGTGGTCCTAGCTACTGGGGAGGCTGAGGCAAGAGAATCGCCTACGCCCAGGAGCTGGAGGTTGCTGTGAGCTGTGATGGCACAGCACTCTACCAAGGGCAATAAAGTGTGAGACTCTGTCTCTACAAAAAAATAAATAAATAAAATAAAATAAAATAAAATAAAATAAAAGATTTCCCCCGTGACTTTATAGGATAGGCAGGGCACATGCCTGATGGCTGTCATCCTAGGGATTAAGCCATCAGCTGTTCAGATCCCAACTGGAAAAACTACAACCATCCCAACACAGGAGGTAGGGAAATAAATTCCTCCATTCCTTCTCCTACAGAAAGTGAGATTTCAGGCCTTGCTCCCTGGCACATGAAACCAGGACTAAAGCACCTCCAGGTACAGGACAGGCCAGCACAATCTGGCTCCCCGCCCTCCCCGGGTACTTACACTGGCCACACTGTGGAGCTCCCGGCACTGCTCCTCTGACAGGACATTGTCCAGGAGAACCCGCTGAGTCCCATTCAGCTGCTCCGAGTTGTAGACAAATGTGATGTTGTCATAGAGCAGGGGACCACCTGAAGGAACACAGCACATTGTCTTCCCTGCTGCTCTGTCCCCAAGAAGGGAAACCAAGCCCCCAGCAGCTTTCAATGTGCAGTTTGAGAGAGCCAGTTTCCTCATATGTATTTAGGAATGCAAAGACAAGTCTCAAATTAAGAGGCTTGGGAAATGTTAGACATTCAGGAAAAAAGACAGATGTCCAACTACCAGGTTTCCTCACAATGTCCTAAGAATTTTTATGTTCATATGGTATTTTGAGACAGATAAACTAGTTTTACATTTGACTTTAATGATGATCTTGAAAAGTAGACTGTACATCTCACACGATTCTCCTCTGAGAAGACATAACTTTCTCTGCAGCCCCCCATTTGTGCCTCTATTACAACACCACAGGCAACTACTTGATGGCATGGGTGTGTTTCCCGGGCATGGAGTGCCACCTCAGTTTCACTGGTATCTACAGCAATGCCTGCACCAGGTAGTTTATAAAGTCACGCAAGTCCCCTACCTCTTTCCCCAGCCTTCTTCCTACTGCTTCACTGACTCTGGGTGGTCCTGTTTTTGGAGTATTTTTCTCTGAATAGCAGGGGATTTTATGTTTCTTTTTCTGGATAGGGGGGTTTCTTGTAGGACCCAGCTCTCTCCCTGGAGAAAGCCTGCAACTTTATAAAGTTAGCTCCATGTTGACTCTTCAAAAGATGGTGCCTTTGGGTCACATTTTGCATTGGGAAATTACAACATCCAAACCTTTCTGCATAGAGTAGAACTGAAGGACAAAGCCTCAAAGAATGAGGAAATCTGCAGATATAGCAGAGTGCAAACATCTAGAAACAGAAAACTGAACAGAAAACAGAGCTTTTTTAAAAAATGAAATCAGAGTGATATGAGGGTACAAATGTTTAGGTTATATTGTTTTTATTTCTAAGGTAAAGTTCAAGTTGTAGTTGAGCTCTTCACCCAGGGGACATGCTGAACACCCTTACATTGTGCACATTAGGTGAGATTCCGCCAATCACCCTCCCTCCTCCCCCCTTTCCCCTCTCTCCTCTTCCCTACCCCTTGTTAGACTATACTTGTGTTTTTCTTTTGTGTGGGCCTGTAGTTGTTTACATATTGGTTTTGTATAAGTATTGAGTACATTGGATTTTTTTTCTATTCTTGAGATACTTTATTAAAAAGAATGTGTTTCAACTCCATCCAAGTAAACATGAAAGATGTGAAGTCTCCATCTTTTCTTATGGCTGAATAGTACTCCATGGTGTATTTATAACACAGTTTGTGAATCCATTCATGGGTGGATGAGAACTTTGGTTGCTTCATAGATGTGGAGAGAAGGGAATATGTTTGCACTGCTGGTGAGACTGCAAACTAATACAACCTTTAAGGAAAGAGGTATGGAGAATTCTCAAAAAACTAAAAGTTGACCTTCCATTTGACCCTACAATACCATTACTAGATATCTACCCACAAGAAAAAAAAAATCATTTTGCCACAAGGACATTTGCACTAGAATGTTTGTTTTTATTTTTATTTATTTATTTTTTTTACTTTTTATAATACTCCTAAGGGTCTTAATATGCACCTGTCCACAGCAACAACTCATCAATAAATGACTGGGAATGGGAAAAGCACACAACTCCTTACTCCCTACGGTCAATCTAGCAAAGGTCATCAACACATTGGCCTGAACCACCCATGTTAGGAAGAAGAGGCTGGGAGTGGTGGCTCACTTCTGTAATCTCAGCACTCTGGGAGGCCGAGGTGGGTGGATTGCCTGAGTTCACAGGCTCGAGACCAGACTGAGCCAGAGTGAGACCTCATCTCCAAAAAGAAAAAAAGTAGCTGGGCATTGTGAGGGGCACCTGTTTTTCCAGCTACAAGGGAGGCTGAAGCCAGACAATGGCTTAAGCCCAAGAGTTTGAGGTTTCTGTGAGATATGACGTCATGGCACTCTACAGAGAGTAACAAAGTGAGACTCTGTCTCAAAAAACAAAAAAGGAAGAAGAGACAATTGATATTTCTGTCTGCTTTATTTCTATAAAATGAGAAAAGTACAAAGGGTTTAGTCTACTTAGGTAAAACGATTCACCACAGCCTATGATTAATGAAATAGTAAAAGAATGAGATGGTGTTTCTGACTCTAAAGCAAAAATTTTAAAAGCTCCCCTAAAGAGCCCCAGTGCTCACAAATTATTATTATTTTGCTTTCCTATAGTAGGCATTATTTATTTTTATAGTTTCATACAATTATAACACCAAAACCAATTTACAAGATTAAACAAAAGACCATAAAACCACCTAAATTAAAATTAACAAATTTAATGAAATGGCTATTGTTATTTTTATGAAAATTAGAAGCCACATTTAAGAGGAATATTTTACTAGCTGATCTGGACTAGGTTCTTTTGAGCTAGCATTCTATATGGTACTTTTGCTGAAATTAGTAGTGCCACTATTTTCTATTTAAAAGATTACAAAATCATAGTGCACCAGGATGAACTTTGGCCTTCATTTCATCCTAACACATTATTTATAAGTTCATCCTATTTATTTTATTGTTAGTCTTTAACCGCTGAAGTATTATCAACTGAGGTCAATATGACCATAACTGCACCCCTACTCACTGGGATATAAAATCCCAAGACAGTACTGGGCTATTCAGATGGCCCACTGATTGCCTCTCTCAATTTTTAAGACTGTCATCAAAATTTACTAATACAGAATTTCTTGGATTCCAAGAATATATCCACAGCCCCAATATCATATCACATCTTTTGATTGAACAGAACAATAGACCTGTTTTTTTCTATAATTCAATATTTAGTGAAAAGGTTTGGGGAAGTACTGTGTTAAATAAAATATAAGAAGACTTCTTGAAACTTTTAATATGTGAACAGGTCTTATAAATCTCCTAAGTAGTGATATAATATGTAGTGTTTCTTAGCTTTAACTGGACACCCTCCCTCCCTTGATTTCATCGTCCCTTCCTAAGGCAGAGAGACTCTAAGATGGGCCCCAGTGATCACTGCGTCCTGGTAGTCATACTCTTGTTTAAGATGCTTCCCACAAGTATGGAAGAGACTTTCAACTTGCTTCTGACACGTAGAATATGGCAAAGGTGGGTGTGATGTCACTTCTGTGATTATGTTACAATATTTGCAACTTCTGACTTGACAGTAGACCAGTCTATTTGTTTCTCAGCTTATATACTTTGAGGAAGCACATGGCTGTGTTGGCAAGGAATTGAGGCATCCCCTAGCTCACAACCCAGAAGGAATTGAAGGACCATAGTCTAACAACCCCGATCAGCCACTTAATCTAAGCCTTGTGAGAGATACTGAAGCCATGGACTTAGCTAAATTGTCCCCAGACCTCTCACCTATTAAATATATGTTTCTGTAAGCTACTATATTTGTGCTATTTTTTTTTTCCCACAGAAATACAAAAAGAATACCCCTCATTCCACAGAACCTCTAAGGGTAGGAGATAGTTTTGGAAATGTTGCTTTTATCTTTGTAGCTGAATCAGATTCATAGTCAAATTGAGGTAGGCCTTCCCTCAAATCTTCAGAAAAGTGAACTATATATTCTACTCCAAAAGAGGAATTTAAATAGAAGCATTCCTTCAATAAGAAAGATAAGATACTTGTAGGCTCACCAAAAAGAATTTGCTAATATAATACTCAAATAGAAATGGCAGAGAGGGGAATGATTTAGTGAACTGGATTGGGTTGCCAAGTTTTTCTGATTTTCTGAATTGAAGGTGTATTATCTTAAATATAATCATCTTATTTTCAAAATATGATTTTTAAAGGTAGCAAAAGTAAAACACTTAGAAAAATGCCTACCACTCATAAGTTTTATATAAGTATTGTTGTTATTATCATTATTATTGAAGTAATAAATTATACCTGGAATGCTTCATGAAGTTCTGAAGGAATTATCTTAAGAAGCATGGGGTGTAGAGCAATACATTTAAGAGGGCTGATAGAATTTTCATATTTCCCTGTGCTATAAGTAGCATCAAATCGGGTAACTGAACAGGACACTATGGCATCTTAAATGTCTAAGTCATAACAGGTTAAGGGAGAGTCTGTACTAGAAATCTGCCTTTCATGTAGCTAACATAATTAATAGTAAGTATAGAGTTTTATACAGATATTTCCCACACATATATTTAATAAAAACAACCAGTTACTCACCCACTAACCAAAATTAAAAAAGGGAAAAAATAAACTCTGTCATTCAAAAAGGCAAGTCAACCAGCCTACAGATGACCAGTAGCACAGCAGACAGAGGAAGGCATTAAAAGGAAAATAAAAACCGGGTCCAATAAGTTGTGGTTCCTGGGGCCTGATGTGATGGCTTCAGCCAATTTTTAACCGCAGCCCAAGTAGATTTAGTTAAAACAACTTAGTTGTTCTCTCATTCATAAAGTATGTGCTTGGCTCTGACGCTCTGGTTGTAACCAAGAGGGAGCATCTAGAAAAGCACTCCTTTGTGCTCACTGCCTGCGGCTCACGGCAAGAAGAATCGTTTTACCAAAACTATTGTAATGTCATGAAAGGAATGATGGGGCTGTGCAGACTTAATAAGCCCTATACAGTTTACAAAAAAACTTTTCATATTTACCACCTCCGAAAATGTATCATTCTTTTTTAAAAATTCGTTTATTTTGGATTAATATGAGAGTACATACAATGGATTGCAGTTGAGCCCTTCCCCTGGAGATGTGCCACATGCCCCTACATTGTGCCCATTAGGCGGGAGCTTGTGGAACCCCATCCCCTCCTCCCCACTACTGAATTTAACTGTGTTTTTCTTTTGTGTGGGCCTGTAGTTGTTAATCTACTAGCTTCTGTTTAGTATTGAGTACATGAGATGCTTTCTTTTCCATTCTTGAGATACATAGGGGAATGTTCTCCAAATGCATCCAGGTAAATACAAAAGATGCAAAGTCTTGTTCTTTTACAGATAAAAATCACAGGGCCCAGAGACATTGAGTCTCTAGTTCTCCATCACTGTGGAGCACAACAGACTAAGAAAATCCCACAAACCAAGTCTCCAGATTCCAAGTTCAAAGCTACTTCTGCTGTACCCCTACTGACTCTGGAAACGTTGTGGAGCACAACCTTTGGAGAACTGGTGAATGACAGGAGAATGGACAAGTGAGGGAAATGTCTATAGTAGGCTACCATGTGTGGGCCACGGAGTAGAGAGCCTTTGGGATGTAGCCTGGGTCACTCTCATCTGAATGAGAGTGTTCACTATGAATATTACATTCTACTAAATAATGTAAGGTGACCAGAGTGGATGACAGGTCTCTTTGTGGAAGATGAGAAAAGCTGAAATATTCTTTGCTTTGCAATGCATATATCAGTGCCTCCTTGACATCTGCCTTCTGTGAGACTATGATGTGAAGGTATTTTCTGGTTAGTAATCTGGCCTCTTTCTACCACTATTCTTTTTCTTGTCACCCTCAGTAGAGTGCTATGGCGTCACAGCTCATAGCAACCTCCAGCTCTTGGGCTAGGGTGATTCTCTTGCCTCTGCCTCCTGAGTACCTGGGACTGCAGGCGCCCGCCACAATGCCTGGCAATTTTTGTTGCGGTTGCCACTGCTGTTTTAGCTGGGTGGGGCCAGGTTAGAACGCATCACCCTCAGTATGGGGCTGGTGCCCTAACCCACTGAGCCACAGGTGCCACCCTCTACCACTATTCTTAACTTAGATCCTGTTTAGATTGCTGATGTCTGGACAGAAGTCTTCCTAGTTGTAGTACAGTAAGAAATGTTTCGTTTTTGTCCCCAGTTCCTGTCACAGAACCCCTAAAACCCTCGAAATTTCTTTAGTGACAAGTGTCTTGTTATAATGGGCCTCTGTTGATAATACCTAAGTTTATGCTAATGAAATGACTTAAGGTAGGGTCTCATAAACAGATCCAGAATTATGCCAGTCACCAGAAAGACCAACTTAATTAGAGAAGTAAGACTTTCAGCCCCACCTATATACTTCTGGAAGTGGGGTATGGGGGGGTTGGTGGAGATTAAGTTCTATAAAAACTCTTAAACAATAAGATTTGATAAGGTCCAGTTTGCCCAGCATGTGCAGCTGCTGGTAAGGTGGTTTGCCCAGGGAAGGCACGGAAGCCACGCACACCTGGCAATATGTACTTCCTCATCTACAGCAGTGCTTCTCAACCTTCCTGATGCTGCGGCCCTTTAATACAGCTCCTGTGGGTCACGACCCACCGGTTGAGAACTGCTGATCTAGAGGTTCATCTCCATCTTTTATAATATTCTAGATAATAAACCATTAGACCTTAGTGCATTCTTGAGTTCTCTGAGACATTCTACCAAGTTAATCTAACCTTAAGGAGGGACTTGTAGGAACTCAGGTTTGTAAGTCAGGAAGATGGTTAGAAGTATAAATGACAAGTGATACTTGTAATTGGCATTTGAAGTGGGCACAGTCTTGTGGGACTGGGCTCTCATCTGTGAGATAAGACACTATTTCCAGGTAGGCAGTGTCAGAATTGAATTGAATTCTTTGACCCTCAGTTGGCGTCTGTTGGAGAATTGCGTGGTGTGTGGAGAAAGCTCCCCTACACACATCTGGCCACAGGAGCATTCTGTAGTGAGTGTGGGAGCATAGTAGGTAAAAAACATACGGGTTTTCCTTCAGACCTGCAGGTTCTCAGAGAACATCCTAAGATCCATTAGCCAATTCAACCAAGAAAATTCTGCAGAAATGGTAGATTTTGGTAACCCAATCAATCATAACCACTTTTCATCATATGTAGCCTACTTTTCTACTCTTCTCATTAACCTTCTTAGTCAGTTGCAAGGCATCAGATTCCCTGGCAGCCAGTACAAAAAAAATATGCTTTGAGATTTGGCAACTGCCCTGGAGTTTCCCAAACATTTACAGCAAAGTGTGAGCTTATTGGCATGAACTTCCTGGGTGATTTCTCATCTTAAAAAGCAACATGAACTTTGGCTGACCATGCAGGTTCCCTGGCAGTTACAATGGCTTGGGCTTTGTGGCTGCAATCTGAGGTCCAGGTCAGATTAAATGAGCATATTATCCTGTTTACTGCTTCAAACTGACTTGGAAGCTAAGGAAGGAAAAGGATGGGAACTGTAAGAGCTGAAGAGAGTCAAAAGTTTGCAGATCAGCTAGAGGAATGTGCTGACAAGGTCTCTTGGGGGGTGGGGGGGAAGTACTGTACTTTTTAATGCAGGTTTTTGAACGTTTCTTTTTATCTTGCAATTATTTAATCAATAGGGCATGTATTTTAGCTCTCTGGATACCTCTATGTTCCATGCAGCAGATGAAGAAAAGCAAATGGGCTTCAAAAGTCAATCTGTTGGGACTTGTGAGACTTTTGGAGAAGTTGCTAAATCTTCTACATGAGCTGCTGCCAGTATTAAAATAAATTGTGTATAAAATTGCTGAAAAAATTGTAAAACATACAGAAATAATAATAACTTAATAATTACTACTGCTAGTACTACTGTTGTTAATAGTTCATTATTACAACATTTGGCTTTATTTAGAAATCAAGGCATGAATGGATCAACAAACTATGGTCTATGTAGACCATGGAATACTACTCAGCCATTAAAAAGATGGAGACTTTACAGCTTTTAAAATTAACTGGATGGAGTTGAAATACATTCTTCTTAGTAAAGTATTGGAAAGATAAATATCCAGTGTACTCCATACTAATATGAAACCAATATATAAATAATTACATGCTCAAATAAACAAAAAAGCACAAATATTGTCTAGTACAGGGTAGAGGGGAGTGGGGGGAAGGGGAGAATGTTTGAAAGGAGGAAGGAGGGCATGCGGTGGGAACTTTACCTAATGTGCATATTGTGTGTATGACACATCCCTGGGTAAGGGGCTCTTTTACAACTAGAACTTCACCTTGAAAGTGAGACAGCACTCTATTGAGGGAGACAAAGTGAGACTCTATCTCAAAAAAATAAATAAATAAAATAAAATAAATAATGTGAGAACAATGTAACCTAACAATGTAACCCTCATATTAATTTGAAATTTCAAAAAAAAGGAAAAAAAAAATAGAAACACCTTTTGGAACTGCTCTACCTGCACCTCTGCTAATTTTGATCTTATGTCCGAGGCATACAATGTTTTGCTTGCTCTATCTTTGTGCCTTTGCTCATTTGTTTTAAACATTAGCATGGCTTCCTCCACTGCCCTATCAATTCCATCTGTATTCTACTTTCTCTTAAAACCCAGCTCAGATCTATGATATTTGATTGGTTAACCTGTGCTTCTATCCCATGTGACCTGTCTCCTTCCCAAGTTCCTCTGATGTGCAGGCTGTCCCTCAATATCTAGCAAGTGCTATGTGACAGAAATGAGTCTTGTGACCCTGCTAAGCCTCAGGTATTATGAGAGTGAAGACGACCACACAGCCTCTGCCTAACTAATGGTATTGTTTAGGAAACAGACGAGGGAGTGAATTTGGAAGCTTTTTTGTTGGAAACCAAAGTTAACAGTACAAATCTGAGACATCTTTGTTTTTAAGCCTTGCTTTTGGATTATTAAGAAGTACAGTTGATCGTCCTAGTATTGTTTTCCAGAGAATGTGGATTCTGCCTTAACCTAGATAGGACCTGGTCAAGTCCAGTCCCCGGCCCTCCCCAGCACTCCTTTTAGAGTAAAAGTGCACAGGTACTCACCCTCTCTTAGGTCTCGATCTATCTTGGGTGATAACTTCTTTCCCATTGACAATCCATGAACTTCTGCCCCCTCCACGTTCACTCCTGAAGGGACCCTGCCCATTCAAAGAAGTTGAAATGACAATTTCCCATTGAATAAAGATGTTGAAAGATGAGAATATTTTATCTAGGAAGTCTATGATTCTATATTGTATATTTTTGCTGTACATAAGTTCACCAATCTTTCAAGTCAAATTAAATATCACTGCCTCTATGAGGTTTTTCTCTATTTCCTCAGTGAGTATGTTTTGATAGTTTTTAATCTATTAAAACTAAAACTTCCAACTTACTCAAGTTAATCTAAAACTTCCAACTTACTCAGATTTGGAATCACAGAATGTTAGTAGTCAGATATCATCTGATTCAACCCCTTCATTTCAGGAAAAAACATGAGACTCAGAGAGGAGAAGATACATTACTTAATGTCATAAAAAAGTGACAAGAAGAACTGGGAACAGGAGGTAGGGCTCCTACACAGATTGGTACTCTTCTAATTATATTTTCTTGCCTATTTCATAGATTTGTGTTCCTTATGATAGGTTATGACCCTAAGTATTACTTCTCCCTGAGAATAAATAGTTTGTGTTCTGTATATGGAGGACTTACCGATTCTCGTCCTGCCGTCCTCCATATCTGATCCAATAATTCTGTTTTAAATTAAAAAAAGAAAACACTAATTTTGTCACTAAAATATCACTTATAGAAATAAGGTAAAATAAAACATTCAAAAGAAAGACCCGAAATATTAGGAAACTTGTACATTGTATAAAAATACGATATATTTATAAATATTTTTATTTAAGAAATTAATTAAAGGAAGGCTAAAGTTGATGCAAGTTTGACAAGGATAACCTTTAGCAAAAATAGATTAGAAAATAACATGGGATTATCCTGAGTATCTATCCTTTTCTCCAAGAAAATGACTCAGAATTTGACAGCACGAAAACATTTGCAAGATCATTCAATCCAATTCCTTTATGTTCTATGAATAAAACAAGCAAACAAAAAGTGTCTATCTTGAGTAATCATCTTCATAGGTTGTGAAGTGAGTAAATGATATTTTCTAAGGCCTTCTGAGTTAACAGAATTTTTAAAAAAGTACGATCAGTGTAAATGTAGTTGAAGTGTTAGATTAGAAATATCACATTAAAATTAAATGTGTTGCAAAGAGGATATAATGCAAATAATGACGTTACAAACATATTAACATTTACATTATATGAGGAACTTACATAGTAACCAATGGATAAATGAACAAAACCCAATGCTCAGGTAACTCAAAGAAAAAGAAATTATTATTATTATGTGAAAAGGTTTATTTTTGCTGGTCATCAAATGAATACAAGTTAAAACAACCATCGTGTGTCATTTTGTACATAATATATTAGCAATACAAGAGATTTTAAAAGGTTATTTCTTATTGCTGAGAAATCTGTGGTAAACTGGTACTTTTATGCATTACTAGGAGCAATAATGGCATCAGAGAAATCTTTTATTTTTTTTTTGGAAAAAAAAAACCCAACACTTTATTTTCCGCAAGAGCAATAAGAAAAATTAAATTATTTCCCATGTATTGTTTTCTTACAACAGAGCCTACAAGGACATATTCAGCACGAAATAAAAAAACGAAAAAAAAAAAAAAGGTACAAAAAGGCACAGAATATAATCTATAAAGCAAACACTTAGTATTGCACTTCGTTTTGCTAACATTTTGGATTTTACTTTTCCTCATTGAAAAATCAGGAATCTATCTTGAATACTGGAATACAACTGTGAACCTCACATCTCATTTCAGGAATTGACCAATATTTAAGAAGTATAATGCCTCTAAATAAGAGAATAAAGAAATACTTTAATGGGGAAAATAAAACTTTATTTGATAAAGTTTTATAATTTTAAAATTTTTTCACATTTCGTGACCCAGTGCCAATTCTTAAAATATTGGTCATTCTTGTTTCATGGTATCTGTGAGACTATGTGGTGTAAGTATTCCAATGCTACGCATGTCAACAATTGTTCCCTAGTCAGTTAGACGTAAGAAGAGACAAAAGTAAATGGATTTTCTGACACCCCTCCAAACAAACAAACAAAAACACTAAATGCCCTTTATGCCAAATATTCCATTAGCTTCTTTAGTGGGGCATCCACAAAATGATTTAACAATAAAAAAAAAAAATTACCCCCATTTCCTTAGAATCTAGTATTAGGTTTGCTATGGAGGCCCAAACCCTTTCACTGAATCACGGAAAACGTGATTCATTTTTACAATGGGCTTTCTTCAGCCTGTCAGCATTTTTTAAACATGAATTGTCTTCCATTTTTTCTTAAAGGCAACTTATGGAAAAGCCTGTTTGTTCCATAGGAAACTTTAAGACAGTGTGTAACAGGTCAAGCACTGAGCCAGGGTCATTATATTTTCAGTCACTTTATTAAAACTGTGGGGTTAAATGGCAGCATTGATGTAACTCCAATTTTGCACGTATGCTTCAACATCAGAGATGCTGGTTTTCATTAAAAACAGCTGAATTCCTTCTAAAATTAAAAAAAATTCAGTACACTTGCTACGTTGGAAAATACCGAAATATTATTATGAATGCTGGTATTTGTTATAAGCCAAGTGTAAATTATCTGTAACATAAACTGTAATTTACTGATGTGAGCATTCTTCCTATCTTATCTGTACTAAAAGTGAGGGATTTCTCTTGTTTAGCAAGTTATTTTTCAGGTAATGAAATAAAGTATTTTCATAAAAAAAAAACAAAAAACTGAACACAAAACAATGATCACAGCAAACTTTCTAGTATTTGCAGTTTTGAAGTTATACACTTTTGGAATAAAGTTGAATTTTTTGTGCTATGTCAAGCTTGTGCAAGATAGCAAATGTATAAATTGAGCTTTCTAGTCATAACCTCAATATATGTATTCCTGCTCATTAAGATACTCTGCACCAGCAAAAACAATTTCCAACATATGTATTTAGGAGGTAATTAAGTAACTCTGTATAAAAATAAATGCACTTTGCCCTCCTTTTCCCAGTGACTAAAAAAAATCCATACTCTTAAAATAATAATAAAAATAGTAATTTTAAGAACAGCAGCCCTTAACCCTTGCTGGTGCTTGCTCCATTCTCTAGCTTCTTCTTGTATGTGATGATAAAAAGGGAATGTGGATGGGTTAACACTTTTGTGTATGTCCCATTTCCAAATTTCCCTCTCCAAAAAGCCAACCAAATAAACAACAAAACAACAACAACAACAAAAAAAAACAACAACAGTGCAACAAAACACAAATAGCATTCCAACAGTTTGGCAAGTGATGCGTTCACCTGAGATTAAGCGATTTTAGGCAATCAGTAACAAATGCTGCTTTGCTGTAATAGTAGAAAGGCAACAAATTCTGAAAAGAAACCAAGAAGGTATACAATCTTGACAAAGTCTCTTATTAGCTTCCTCCTCTTATCTCTTTTTCTCCCACATTATCTGTTGCATATCTACTACAGTATGCTGCAAAACATACAGCAAAACGAATTGGCTTGAAGGCATTTGATGTTTGTAAATAAATCCACAATAGGATCCAAGCTCAAGAGGTGATACATGGTCAGCCTAGTAGGACAATTCTGAGTATGTGCATATAAGTCCAGGCTATATTAAATTTTTAAAAAGTCAGTGCGTTTTTTTCATGTTTAAGTTTTTCAAAGCTTTATTTTGTTCCTTGTGCTAACCGCAAACAAGTTTTAAAAGAGTGTCAAGAGTCTGGCATGAATGGAAAAAAAAAAGCTGTAGTGACATTGAACCACACAATGTAAGCATTGAGCATATGCAAAATTTTCAAATCAAAAGAAGGAAATCATCCCTCTTTACAACGTGGTGTCTTGACACGTACAACCATAGGCTAAGAAGACCACTCTTCGTATGTGCCAATTTTAAAGGAGAAAAGCTTAGTTCTTCAAGCATGTTGGAGCAGTCCCAGAATGTTGCTATAGGCTTCTAAAGCATGATCACTGGTTATTTCACGTGTTTGCCATTTTTCTGGGCAAAAACAATTTCACTTCCTCTGAAAAAGTGTCTCCAAGATACTTCTCTGTCCTCAGCCGGAAGAGATACAGTTTGGAACCCACATGAACTGGATTCAACCAAGTGTTCCATCAACGAGAGGGACAGGATGGTTTATCATCTGATGACTGATCAGGATTTGGATCAATGTCTGAATAAAGAGGTGGAGGCAAGAACCGAAACTCCTGAATATATGCAAACAGTGGCCCTTGAAGAGCTCTCTTAAAGTCATTGCAAGCATTCACCGGTGCAAGATTGTTCCGCCTCTGTTCCTCTGTTACTACTTCTGCATAGCTGGGTGGTGCTTCGGGTCTTTCAGGAAGGGATAAACCAAGCCAGTTCATATTCATGCTACACTGACTGCTTGAGGTTCTGCTACCAAATTGATGTAAAGGAATAGTATTGATGACAAGTGGCAAATTAAGAAATAAATCCAGGGGGGTGGAGATAAGATGGCTGACTGAAGCCAGCCTTCCACAGAGGCTCCTATCTAGAAGGAGAGTTAAAGGACAGAAATTTAGCAAGTAACCTGGCAGATTAGAGCTGCACCAAGAGAGAAGGTTGAAGAATGCACATCAACGCTGCTGAGGTGAGATGTGACCCCAAGGATACAAACAAAAGGTAAAAAATCCATCACTAAGCAGACAGGAGTCCCCTCCCCCATGAGAATGGCTCAGAGTACCCCATTAACAAACGAGCAGAGTTCAAAAGTCCTCCCATTATACTCCATGTGAGAGACGCTCTAAAAACTGGACCTACTTCCCCTACTAGGGTGCCACAGCACTCTCCTGCCAGGCATAAAACTGGGTAAAACTGTATATATTCTCTACCTGCAATTCTGAGCTCCCAGGACTCCCCTCCACTCTCACTCTGAGGTCTGGAGGCCTGTCCCCCAGGAGTCCAGAATCTTGGTGTTTTCTGGAGAGGTGTGGACAGGGCCTGAACTGCTACTGGTCAGTGCTGATTCTGAAGCATGGGAGTGAGGAGAGGTTGGCTGAGAGGGAATCACACAGAAGTGGTGGTACCCCGAGGCACAAAGCAGCAGCCATTTTTGGCAACAATAGGGCTCACCCCTGGATATTCCAGAGTCACACCCCCTTTCTCTCTGGGCAACTAGAGGAGGCTGGGCATCTTCTCAGGTGGCAACCACTGGTGGAACAAATCTGGGACAGAAACGTAGGCCCCGTGAGTAAAGGGTTTGCCTCAGGCAGTACCGGCTTGGTGGAGCATGGAAACTAGAAAATGCACGCTCAGTGACGGCAGAATCCCAGGGTGGGGCTGACCCAAAGGACTGCTTTACTGAGCCTAAGATGCACCTGGCCCTCAGGGGATCATCAGCCTAGACAAAGGAGAGTAAGAGGCTAGAACTGACGGCTAACTGTGATGTGAATACAAATCTACAGCAGCAAAGACAGGGCCTGAGGCGCAGGTTCTGTGAACTCAAAACAGCTTCTCTTCTTCAGTGGAATTTAGCAGGGACAGAAACAAATTCCGCAAAGTTGTTCTATTCGGTTAGTAACATCAATCAGGGGCGGGGCTGGAACTGAGTGAATACCCACCAGCCTCCATCAAGTGCCAGAGGTTGTCAGGCCTCACCTCCCCCTGCTGGATAGTGGCAGAGAGCAGCAGCCTGGCTGAGGAGACATAGATTTCTTTGTGATTCAGGCAGGTGCAAACTCTTGGAGTATCTGCTCATTGGAGGCAACTAGGTCACAGCCCTGCAGGGTTATCAGTGACTGGGTGTGACAGAGGTGCAAGATGGGGAAGGAGGCATCAACCTTCCCAGACTGATTTATTTGCTGAGTGGGTCCTACTGACCTCACAGAGCACCAGAGCAAGTCATATTTGAGTTGTCAACAGACATCTGCGATCTAGTTGCCAGAGACCTTTTAAACTCTCCCACCTGAGACAGGTGCTGACTGAGACAATTGATTTGGACCTTTTGAACTGAGCCAATTGCCCAAAGACTATCCAAATTGGTGCCCTGAGTGTGTGGTTGTAGGAAGGTTTGATTTTCCTTTTCCAATTATTGCCTGTGGGGGGCAGGGTGACTTCATTGCTGGTATTTCTCCACAGCTGAGACTTCAACCCAGAGTAACTGTTTCACTAGGGTCAGACAGAGACCAGCTGAAAACAAGACAGAGCCACTTAGCACCAGACCAAGCAGGTCCCCAGTTTCTCAGGCTGTAGCACTGTACAGGTCCTTAGCAAAGCTCCAAGGGAAAAGGTACAGACACCAGTCCCAGCTTTTGGGCAAAGGGCTGGTTAATCACTACTCCTGGAGCCCCGAACCCAACTTTTCTTTATCCACTCATTTAGTCAAATGGTGTAAAATAATCACGGGATGGAATCAGCGGAAAAACTCTTATAACATGATTGACCAGAGTAGATCAACCCCCCCCCCCCCAAGGAAAGATATGGCAGATGAAAGTGAAGATCCCATTAATAAACAGATGGCTGAGATGTCAGAAATTGAATTCAAAAGTTGGAATTAGAAATTCGAGGAGAAATTCATAAGTTGTCTCAAGAATTCAACAAATTTAAAGAAAAAACCACCAAAGATTTTGACAAATTGAAGCAAGAATCTGCAGCCCTCGAAGATTTGAAAAATATAGTAGAATCCCTAAGTAACAGAGTGGAGTAAGCAGAAGAAAGGATTTCTGACACTGAAGACAAAGCTTTTGAATGCTCCAAAACTCTCAAAGAGGAAGAGAAATGGAGAGCAAAAATGGATCATTCTCTCAGAGAGTTCTGGGATAATTCGAAGAAGGCTAATATCTGCCTCAGTGGAATCCCTGAAAGCGATGAAGTGGCTTTGCTAGGCACAGAGGCTCTTCTCCATGAAATTACAAAAGAGAATTTTCCAGATATGCCAAGAGATTCTGAAATTCAGATAGCAGATGGTTTCAGAACCCCAGCATGACTTAACCGGAATAAGACATCCACCAGGCACATCATAATTAACTTCACTAAAGATAAAATGAAGGAGAAAATTATGAAAGCAGCCAGATGTAAGAAAACCATAACCTACAAAGGGAAGAATATTAGAATGACTGCAGATCTCTCTGCTGAAACCTTTTAAGCCAGAAAAGGGTAGTCATCGACTTTTAAGCTCCTAAAACAAAGTAACTTTCAACTCTGGATCCTGTATCCAGCTAAACTGAGTTTCATTTATGATGAAGAAATTAAATACTTTAATGACATTCACATGTTGAAGAAATTTGCCATAACCCACCCAGCTCTTCAGGATATTCTCAGACCTATCCTCCATAAAGACCAGCCCAATCCTCTACCACTAAAGCAAACTTACTCAGAAACTTTTGATCAACCTCCAACTTCCACAGTGGCAAAAGGATTAAAATGTGCACTGAACTTTCAAAAAACTCAATACCCCAAATTTTACCAGGCTTATCAATATTCTCCATTAATATGAATGGCTTAAACTGTCCTCTAAAGAGGCACAGTTTAGAGGCTGACTGGATACCAAACTCAGGCTAGATATTTGCTGCATACGGGAATCTCATCTTACTATAAAAGATAAATATAGACTCAGGTTGAAAGGATGGTCGTCCATATTTCAGGCAAATGGAAATCAGAAAAAAACAGGTGTTGCAATTCTATTTGCAGATACAATAGGCTTTAAACTAACAAATATAAGGAAGGATAAGAATGGCCACTTCATATGTGTTACAGGTAATACTCAATATGATGAGATTTCAATTATTAATATTTATGTACCCAACCAAAACGTGCCTCAATTTATAAGAGAAACTCTAACAGACACGAGCAATTTGACTTCCTCCAGCTCCATAATAGTCGGAGATTTTAACACTCCTTTGGCAGTGTTGGATAGATCCTCCAAAAAGAAGCTGAGCAAAGAAATTTTAGAACTAGCTGGTGACCTGTAGAAGACTGAAACTATACCCACACCTTTCACTATAAACTAAGATAAACTCTCACTGGGTCAAAGATTTAAACCTATGTCTTAGGTTTAAATACTAGAAGAAAGTGCAGGGAAAACTCTTGAAGAAATCAGTCTGGGTGAGTATTTTATGAGGGAGGATAGCCTGGGCAATTGAAGCAGCTTCAAAAATACACTATTGGGACCTGATCAAACTAAAAAGCTTCTGCACAGTCAAGAACACAGTAGGTAAGTGAGCAGACAGCCCTCAGAATGGGAGAAGATATTTGCATTTTATGTCTCTGACAAAGGTTTAATAACCAGAATACACAGAGAACTCAAATGTATAAGCAGGAAAAGAACAAGTGATTCCATTTCAGGCTGGGCAATGGACTTGAAGAGAAACTTCTCTGAAGAAGACAGATGCATGGCCTACAGACATATGAAAAAATGCTCATCATCCCTAATTATCAGAGAAATGGAAATCAAAACTATTTTGAGATATTATCTAACTCCAGTAAGATTAGCCCATATCACAAAATCCCAAGACCAGAGATGTTGGCGTGGAAGTGGAGAAAAGGGAACACTTCTACACTGCTGGTGGGAATGCAAATTAATACATTCCTTTTGAAAAGATATTTGGAGAACACTTAGAGATCTAAAAATAAATCTGCCATTCAATCCTGTAATTCCTCTACTGGGCATATACCCAAAAGACCAAAAATCACGTCATAAGAAAGATATTTGTACCAGAATGCTTATTGCAGCCCTATTCATAATTGTTAAATCATGGAAAAAGCCCAAGTGCCCATCGATCCACGAATGGATCAATAAATTGTGGTATATGTACACCATGGAATATTATGCAGCCTTAAAGAATGATGGAGACTTTACCTCTTTCATGTTCACATGGATGGAGCTGGAACATATTCTTCTTAGTAAAGTATCTCACGAATGGAAGAAAAAGTATCCAATGTACTCAGCCCTACTAAGACACTAATTTATGGCTTTCATATGTAAGCTATAACCCAATTATAACCTAAGAATAGAGGGATGGGGGAGAAGGAGGGGAGAGAGGACGGAGGATAGGCGGAGGGAGGGCGATTGGTGGGATTACACCTACAGTGCATCTTACAAGTGTACATGTGAAACTGACTAAATGTAGAATATAAATGTCTTAACACAATAACTAAGAAAATGCCAGGAAGGCTATATTAACCAGTGTGATGAAAATATGTCAAATGGTCTATAAAACCAGTGTATGGTGCCCCATGATTACATTAATGTACACAGCTATGATTTAATAAAAATAAAAAGAAATATATCCATATCTCCAGGAATATCTATATACACCATTAGTGAATATTCCACATGGCTTATACTACAGTCGAGGACAGAGGGAGAAACTGGTGGAATTTTCAGGAACTTGCCATTCCACGTCTCTGTCTTTCTAGACAATAAGGATTCCCCATGCAAGTTAGCCACAAGCTATTTTACTTCCTTCATTTTTCCTTTGGCTTCGAAGGCCTGTGTTTGGTAAATGGCTGCCTTTGCTACTACCATTCAGGAAGAGCAGTTTTCAATCTCAGCAAATATCTGAATTGATTCGCCTGGGATATAGCCCTCCTTTCAATTTTGGCACTTAATATTGGGCCTGAGATACAGAACCAGCAACAGAGTGTCTTTTCTTTTGTGCCTGCTTGGGGTGACAGTAATGAAGGAGTGTTGATATCTATGTGCTCGAAGGCTATAAATTCCTTCTTTAATTTTACTGGTAGAAGCTAAGGCCTGTGCAATTCGGCTTTCTCCAAATAGCACACACTGCCATGTTGGCCTTCAAATGAAGTAGCAAGTGGTGTGTGTGGAAGCTCGAAGCTGAATGCGTATTCATGCCTTCCTGAATGGTGTTGAAGCCTTCTTCAGAATTATCATCATCTCTTTCGTCCCCAATGAAGATGTCTTTATGGCTGAAATATTCTACCTTCAGTGTAGTTCTGGGCATAGGCAGTATTGGAGCCAGCATTTCGAGATTCAGTCCAGACTACTTTTGCATGTCCTCTTGCATAAATTTTAAGAGATTTTACTGTGATTTCCCCAGTAACTTCTAAATTCACCCTTCCTGAGACGGTATCCCCACTGGAATACACTGGGACATTGCTGTCATTGAGACAGTCAAAGCTTATTGTCAAACTCTTTACCTTTCCCAGCACCATGTTTATAACAAAAT
>CAUYPK010000538.1:0-14735 GCA_963574355.1 Loris lydekkerianus | reverse complement strand
CTGTGACGTCAGGGCACTCTACCCAAGGCAACAGCCCAAGGCTCCAGTGTGCCAAAACCGTCTCACTCTGCCCCTAAGGATTAGGGCTGTGAGGCAGTTCAGTCCCCACCTTTAAGCTGCTCAGTCACTAGGTTACTTTGTCCTGCCCGTTCCTTACTCTGGGACCCTGAGGGCAGAGCTTGCCGGAGCAGTTTTTTCACACAATGGCTTTCACTGAGCCCAGCTCAGTGGCTCATTTTGGGGCCCCGGATAATGCCCAAAGTTCTCCACACTTTTGCTCAAGCTCTCCCCAAGGCAGCTCAACTGAGCGCCAAGTCCACAAACACCAAAAAAGTTCACAGGTAAGGCTTTTCCAGTTTGCAGTCTCACTGCTGCTTGTACTCACGGTTGCCGGCGTGATTAGGTCGATCGAACACATGCAGCCACTTGCCAGTTTTCCACTGTTTTTGTCCTCCTCCTGGGGTGCAGAAGTCCCTTGCTGGCTCCCTGTATCCTCAAAGGGATGATCATAGGTAAATCCCACCGTCCAGAGATGTCTGGAGTCTTGTCTCCCCAGATTCCCCGTGCCCAGTTGCAGGGAAGCTGTTACTCAGCTGCCATCTTTAATCCAAAAAAATCCCATTTTCTTTTTTTACACCATGTGTCTTTAACTTTTCCTTTCTACCATCTCCTTCAAAGTCATTCAACTTTTCCATTCAACAGTTATTAACTAGAAATGGAGCTGTAAGCAAGCGCCTGCTTTCACAGAATTAACATTTTAGTAGTGAAGACAGACAACAGATACTCTAAAAATATATACAATTCAGTGACAAGGTTATAATACATGCCACAAAGGAAGGAGTGTTTGAGTAGAAACTTAAAGTGAAGAGCATGACACACAAATTTGGGGTGCAGATTCCCTGAGGAGGGCACAGAAATGATTTCACACTTCTTTTCCAAAAAATATTTCTGCATTTTCAGAGAATCTGACTTCTAAACCACCGTGCAATCCAAGGATCACGGCACATTTCCTTTCTCATCATCTTTCAGATGGAAAGGTCAGATTCTGGTAAGAGTCCCTACGCAGGACAGCCTGACTGAGCACCAAGTGTTCAATCTCCAGATTCACACCATCATTATGTATCATCCTGATGTAACAAAAACTCTTAATTAAAACATGCCTCATTTGTTGA
Organism: Loris lydekkerianus; assembly: GCA_963574355.1. Classification (NCBI taxonomy): domain Eukaryota; kingdom Metazoa; phylum Chordata; class Mammalia; order Primates; family Lorisidae; genus Loris; species Loris lydekkerianus. The sequence goes on along the minus strand of CAUYPK010000538.1, from coordinate 13,563 downwards.
CAGCTATAGTCCTTGTTCATATTGCCAGCTAAAGCTCAGACCTAGCTAAGTTCCTGGTTCATTTACAGGTTGATGTTTTTCTTTATTCAGGTAGTTTTAAATTTTTGGTTATTAGTCAGTCAGTCTTCTTGGTTAAACGGAAATTGAATGCTCAACTAGATAACGACTTGCCTTGGTATGGAATAAGAGCAGTGAAGAGGCAATGTTAGCAAGTCAGAATTTATGATACCAGGTCCCAAAAGGGGAAGACAATTAAAATAGGGAAACTAAGGTTCTAGCAGGGACAAATAACTGTGGACCTTGCTCATTCAGGCATTTGGCAAAAGGTTTTCAAGGAAACTTGCAAAGAAACAAAATTAGTAAGGCAACGATAGTAAGTTTTACTCCTGAAATAACTTTTCTCCTCCTTTACATAGTGCTTTTACATTTGTAAAACTGTCTCTTTGTCTCCTGTAGAAAATCCAGGGGGATTTTCTATTTCCCAAAACTAAATTTCTGAGTGATCAGCTCTAAAAAATGGGTGGATGTGCCTAATAAATGAATGTCTGAAAAGTACTTTGCAATCATCATCAAAGGAGCGATTTCAGTGAAAGGATCATTAGACGATGCATTTGTAGTCAAGTAAGTTAAAAAGAATAATGATGTGAAGTGATCAGTAATTAATCAGAAAGGCTGTGAATGATTCCTTTCCCAAATTTTTCAGTTACTGTCTACAAGTATACTCAGATAATTGCACAAAAGGAGGTTCTGAGCAGCCGCACAGAGCTAAGATGTTCTTTCACAATATGTTAAAATAAATCTCCCAAATAATAATTGCATTAGCTGACATAACAATGATGTGTACCATTTCCTGAGCTATGAGCATTGAGCTACTTTCCATGTTTATTGCATTAACAATCTACAACACGTGGGGTAGGTATTATTCCTGGGAAATCCAGGATTAGTAGTTAGTGCCTATCCACAGCTACTGAGTCTTGGAACCAGAATTTAAATCCAGTTTTGTCTAATTCTGAAGTCTATTCCTTAAACCATTATATTATATTGTCCTAGGAATCTTTATTTTATTACATTTTCAGTTAATTTTTCCTCTCTTAACATTTTCCATTTATATTTACATACTGGGAACAAGATATAGGACATTTCTTGGGTGATGAAAAATTTTGGTGTGTGTCATTCTAAATGCTCCTAAGCATTCTATGGAATGTTCTGTACAATGTACATTGGTCTTCTAACATGTTTAGTTTCAGATTTCAATATCACGTAGACTATTGTATTACAAAAGTAATCCACTTTCCTTTGGGGCATAGTGTTATTGAGACACTTTGACAGCTATGAAAAAAATTAAAAGCTATTAAAACTGACAGTATAAAGCAATAAAGATGAACAAACTTTTGTAAAGATCTATTCATAACTTATGAATTCTCTGTGGTAGAGGTCCAGTTGATCCACTAGTATTTTCTTCATCTAATACATCAGCACTTGCCTCACCCCTTTCACCACCTGGTCTGGGCCTGTGGTCAGCATTAGTTGAAATCTAAATAGATGACTTCCTCTGTAGTGTCATCACAGCCCAGTCTCCAATGTTCTATCCAATCCAAAGATACTCTTCCACTATCCTTGGATAGAAGCTGGAATTTCCACTTCTTGTTTTGAGTTCAGTTTTTATTCTCAGGAGATTCATTTGCAGGTTTGCCCTGCAAACATTCATGCCAATAAATCTTTAAGCAGAAGTCATTTGGGGTAGAAGGCAACAGAGTTCATGGCAGTGTTGGAAAAGTGTCAGAACTGGTATGTCTCCCTTGAAGCTAACATCACAATGTTGAGGAGACAGACAACAAACAAATCAGTAAAATATGCAGTTTATTAGTGTGGATACATGCTATATTAGTTTTTTCTGAGTCTCTGTAACAATATACCACAATTTTGTTAAAGGAAGAAAAATGTATTCTCTCTTAATGTGGAAGATAAAATTCTGAAATCAAGGTGACAGCAGACTCATTGTCCCTCTAAAACTCTGAGTAGAATTCTTCCTCGCCACTTCACAGCCTCTGGTAGTAACTGTCCATCCTTGGCATTCCTTGGCTTTTAGCTACATCACTCCAATCTCCCCTTTTCTCATGATATATGTTCTCCCTTTATATCTCTATCTTTTCCTGGAGTTTCTTTTCATAAAGGTGCAATTCATATGGAATTAGGGCCCACCCTAACAAACTCATCCTAACTCAACTAAATCTGCAAACATCTGTTTGGTTGGTTTCTGTTACATCTGTTACCATTCACAGATACTTCAAGTTAAGATTTCAACATACGAGGTCAGACAATTCAGTTTATAAAATCAGCCTAGAAAACATGCTACATACCTTATTGATGAATATCACTACCGTTACTTTCGAAGTAATTTCTTTGGCCATCAGGTGACCATAGTGATATTCAACAATGAGATATATAACACATTTATAGATGAGTTTGGGAACTTAATTGTTTTCTAAGATGAGTTTGGGAATTTAGTTGTCCAACCTTGTACCTTTTTGTGGACACAACTCCAACTGGGTTGATCATAAAACATGCTAGGAGAAAAATTAAGCAGGAAATCTCAACAGGATGTGTGTTTAGGTGGGAAGTGGGGATCATATGCAGTGTGGAATAGAGCAGCCCAAAGAAATATGACTGAAAAGAAGATACTAGCAAAAATATCTGAAGATGAGGGAGCCAGCCAGTGGATGGTTGGATAAGAGCTCTGTGGAACGTATCATTATGTGTTCAAAGAACAGCAAGGAGGCTAGTACAGCTAAAGCAGAGTGAAAAGCAGGTGAAATAGTAGGAGATAGGTTTTGAGAAGTGACAAAAAGGCCAGAGTGTAGAAACTTTGGCTTCTATTCCAAGTCAGTTAGGAAGCCATTCATTCAAAGATTTTGACCAGAAAATGGTCAAATGACCTGACATATCTTAACAGGACCTCTAACGCCTGTTGAAACTAGACTATAAGGAACAGGGTGAAAGCAGAGACACAGCTTAAAGTACTATTGTAATAATCCTGGTGAGAGATAATGGTGATTTGGAAACAGAGATGGCAATAAATGGTTAATTTCCAGATACTTTTTGAAGGTACAGAAAACAGATTTGTTGGCAGATTTTGGCAAAAGAAGCAGAGGAGTCAAGGATAACAAGTTTTTTTGGCTACAGTAATTGGGAAAACACATGTGCTAATAACCGAGATGTCCAGAATATAGAAATCACTGATTCTAGAAAGAAAATAAAGAAATTATAACACATTCTAAGTTTCAGATGTTTTTCTTGGATACACAAGTGGAGACATCCAGAGGGGAGTTCACTGTATGGGTCTGCATGCATGAGAATAAACCTCTCTGCTCCATATCTCCCCTTGGCAGGTGCTACTGCAAAACTGGACTATCTTGTAGCATGAGAAGGAACCTGAATAAAAGGCTCAGTTGTTTGGGAAAATATCCCAGAGGAAAAGAAGAGGAATTACAGTGTTTTCTTATGATGCAACTTCAGAGTTTATTCATTTATTCAATAAATAGGTATTTATTCTATACTTTGGTAATTTATTGAACTATGTATTATTTAAGCAAAGAACTTCGAAAAGGTGAGAAATCAAATTTATAGACATAACATTAAAAACCTTGGTATTTTATTAGAATAAGAAACTATAGATAAGAGGAATAATCAAGCCATAAGACAAAACCAGAAATATGACTTCCTTTACATATTCATGGAAAATGAAGTCATCTGGTTTCCCTGTGGGAGTAATAGAAAGCTCACCTTTATCCCTTCCAAGGAGAAAGACTCAGGCAGAGAAAAGTCCATGAAGAACCCACAAGAGTTCTGATGGGGGACATGTCCTCAGTTTGAGGCAGAGTGCAGTGTGTTTTCTTTTTTCTTTTTCATCCATCAGACTCTAATTGACAATGCAGTGTGTTCTGTCCAGCTTTGCCTCAGCTCAAGGAGCAGTGGCTCTCTTGACAGGAAGAGATGCACCTACAAGGCATGCTCTTCAGCAAGAGAGATTGCTATCCAGAGAATCAACAGTGTTAATGATCACATTCCTCATTCTTCCAGGAAATAGGGCTAAAATGTATGTGTGTAAGGCTGTGAGATGGAGTTGAAATTCCAAAACTGATACCAGAAAAAAGGCATCAGTGAGTTTGCAGATTCCCACCACCCTTTCATTCTTTCTCTCCCTGGTTGATGATCTAGGGCACCTTAATAGAAATTATTTGTGACCTTGGGGTCTAAAAACATTTTCAACCATATGTTTTGATTCCTTTTCCCTCCATTCAACCTCCATTCTCATACCATAGTGACAGGAAAGTCATTCAGTGTGGATATATAGTATTAGGTGTCTCCCCTAAGACACATTTCTGTGTTGTTAAGAGATGCTATGAAGCTTTAAGTGACTTTGAAAAATGAAAAACATTATACTGATCATAGTTAACCTCTCCATGTCATGGTTTAATGTAAGGTTTTTATTCTTCTTTTGAACTAGACTGGAATCAGTCTTAAAAGGTCACTGGTCTAATTGTAGAGGAATAAGGAAGCAGACTGGTTAGTGTCTTGCTCAGAGTCTTACATTTTATTAACCATAGAGATAGAATCCAAGTCTCTTCTAAACTACCGTTTATGCCCTACTCAATATTTTGCTGCCAATATTATGGCTGCCAATATCTCCAATATTTGGGATACTTATAGTATCCCAAATTTATACCTCTGGAAAGAGATTCAGTAGTTCTCTGTCTCTAGCCAAATTACAATCAATCCTTCTTAAGATCTTAAATCTTTCTAGACATTCTTAAAGTAAGGTAGCCTGATATTATGGAGTTACCACAAATTTCAAAGTCAGGTAGCTGTCTAAGAATCCAGGCTGTAACCATGACTTACAGCAACAGCAACTGACAAAGTTCCTAGGAGCCTCAGTTTTCTCATGCACAAAATGGGAATGGTAATACTTACACCAATGACTTGGAGTTTCATTAATATTATTTTTAATTAACAGATAATAATTAAATACATTTATTGGCTACAGTGTGATACTTTGATGTATGTATACCACGTGGAGTGATTAAATAGAGTTAATTAACACATCCATCACCTTGCTTGCCTATGATTGTTCATGGTGAAATATTTGAAATTAATCTCATTGTTAATTTTAAATATACAATGCTTTATTAAACTATAGTAATTATGTTGTGAAATAGTACCCAAAATTTATTTCTGCTATCTAAAAATATGTTCCCTTTGATCAAGAACTCCCTATTTCCTCCCTCTTCACTGTCCCTCCTCCCAGCCTCTAGTAAGCAATCATTCTATTCTTTCCTTTTTTGAGTTCAACTTTTTAAAATTCCCCATATAGATAAAATCATGCAGTATTTGTCTTTCTGTGATTGCTGTTATTTCATTTAGCATAATGTTGTCCAGTTCATTCATGTTTTTGCAAATCATACTATTTCCTTCTTTTTAAAACTCAGTACATTGTGCACACATTTTCTTTACCCATTCATTCATTGACAGATAATTAGGTTGATTCCACATCCTTACTACCAGGAATAATGCTACAATGAACATGAGAAGGCAGATATCCTTATGACATATTCATTTCAGTTCCTTTGGATAGGTATCCAGAATTGGGATTATTGAGTCATATAATAGCTCTATTTTTAATTTTTTTGAGAACTTCCAAATGGAAGTTTTCCATAATGGCTGCACTAATCTACATCCCTACCCACAACAAAGCTTCCCTTTGCTCTGCATCCTTGCCAACACTTATTATCTTTTTTCTTTTTGATAAAAGCCATTTTAACAAGTATGAGGTAATATCTCATTATACTTTTAATTTGCATTTCTCTAATAATTAGTGATGCTGAGCATTTTTCTATGTACCTATTCGCCATTTGTATGTTTTCTTTTGAGAAATGTTTATATAGTTTCTTTGACTATTTTCAAATCAGCTTATCTGTTTCTTGTTATTTGGCTGTTTGTATTGCTTATATATTTTGGATATTAACCCCTTATCAAATATGTATGGTTTGTAAATATTTTCTCTCATTCTGGGAGTTGTCGCTTCACTTTCCTAATTGTTTCTTTTGCTATAAAGAAACTTTTTGGTTTGATACCTCATTTGTCTATCTTTCTTTTCTGTCGCATATACTTCTAGGGTCATATCAAAAAGTTACTGCCCAAGCCAATGTCGTGGAACTTTTCTCCCAATCTTTCTTCTAGTAGTTTTGCAATTTCACATCTTACATGTGAGTCTTTAATCCATTTTGAGTTGAATTTTGTATATCATGTGAGGTAAAGAATGGATATCATTCTTCTGTATGTGAATAGCCAATTCTCCCAATACCATTTATTAAAGAAACCATCTTTCCCAATTGTGTTTTCTTGGTATCGTCATCAAAAATCAAGTAACCATAAATTATATATGTGGAAAACCATGAAGAGTCCACCAGAAGACTGTTAAAACTCATAAACAGATTCAGGGAAGTTGCAGTATAGAGAATCAACATACATAAATTAGTAGCATTTCATATACTAATAACAAACTATCTGCAGGGTAAATAAAAAAATATTTTTATTTACAATAGCAACAATAAATAAATAAATTCTTAAATATAAATTTAACCCAGGAGGTAGAAGATTTATATATTGAAAACTACGAAACACTGATGAACAAAATTTTAAACAAAATAAATAAATAGCAAGATATCTCATGTTTATGGATTAGAAGAATTAATATTGTGAAAATGTCTACACCACCCAAAGTAATTCACAGATTCAATATAACCCCTTTCAAGTATTCTAAAGTCAATTTCCACATAAATAGAAAAATAATTCTTAAATTCATATGAAACCACAAAATACCCCAATTACAAAATAATCCTGACTGGAGTAAATAAAGCTGAAGACACTATACTCCCCTAATTTCAAAACAAATTATAAAATGATTGAAATAAAACAGCATAGTACTGGTATAAAAACATATACATCAAACAATGGAACAGAATAAAAAGCCCAGACTTAAGCCAAAGCCTCTTTGGATAACTAATTGTGAGGCTGTATTAAAAGAGTATAACATGCACAGAACAAATAAATATTCACTAATAAAGGCTATTGCTATTATTATAAAAGGAAAGCCACAAAATAAAGACACTTAAGTTAACAAATAGGTAACCCATAGTTAGAAACTTCAACGGTAAAAAACAACGAAAACAAACTTGGACACAGATAAGTAAATTTATAGGGAATGGATAACTAGAAGCTATTTTGACTAAGATGGTTGACACAAATGAGGATACCACACCACCTTGAATATTTTCATATTTTATTTTGATGGAATATCTTTAGTATCTAGTACCAAGAATTTTGACAATTTATCTTTAATAATCGAGAATAAGATGAGAAGGGGTAAAGGGAAGACAGAGGGGAAATGGGAGGTGGTAGAATTTACTCAGTGACCTTCAGAACGACTTATATATAAGGTAGTCTTTGAAATTGAAAATGAAATACAGAAACATTGTTTTTGCAATGTCTATAAAATGACCCCTTTGGTCTTCTCACCCCTACAGTAAATTTTCTGCCATTTAGTGACTGTGCATGGAGGAAGATCCTGGGGTCCTAGATAATACTCTGGCCAGACACAGACACTCCCATGGCCCAACCCTCTCATCCTCATTCCACCTATGGAAAAACTGCAGCAAAGAATGACTTCCCACCATCATATGGTCAGAGTAAGGAGTAATACTCTACATTCAACATTTGACCAATATGAACTTTTAAAAGCTCATTGATATTATTTGAAATGAATACAGACACTTTTACTAAAGGGGACATTTGAGCACTGGTTTTCTTCCAATCCTGTAGTTTTCTTTCCTTCTAATTCACCTTCTTTCCAGCCATAGGAAAATATAGGGTTCTATCAGAAAGGCTGCCATCTCCCTTAAGTATGTGATCTTGTTTTCCTCCATTGCGGCTTGGCTGGCCTTGCTAATGAGGCCTTAGGGGAAAGTTCATGGTTGCCAGTGCCTCCCTCATCCTGGTTGCTGATTACAACCCAGCATCAAAGCTACAGAGAGTTTATTACCATATGTTCTATTTCCCTTTTTAGCATTGTTTGGGCTCCATGTACAGAGACAAGGTACTTCCTAAGTCAGGCTACAGCAATTTTTAGAAGACGACAAGCTATAACAAGAACACTGAGCTTTGTTAAAGGCACCATCTGGAGAAGAACATTCTCACTTTCATGAACAGCGATATTTTAGCACACAATGATATATACATGTTGAAAGGTTCTATCAGTTAGCCTTGGCGGGCAGCGGTTGTCTTGCTATGCTAAACTTACCACTCACACTGTCAAACTCAGTAATATTAAGGAAACCTGTCAGGTTTGGATTGAAAGAATCTCAGATAGGCATAATGTTTCTGGGAGAAACAGAATAAAGTCCTGCAAATTAACTTCTGGTTTGTTTTTCCTAGAGATTATTTTCTTGTAGAGTTGGTATTACCAAGGAATTTCTCCTGCAAATCATTATAAAAGGAAGATCTCCTGCTCTTATTATAAAAGGAAGATCTGTGGAACCAAAATCCTTCAAATATTATCCCATAAAGCACTAATGATTTTATTTATAGCCAGTTTTATGAAATGTTTCACAAGTATAATTTGTATTTATATTTCACTCTACTGACCACCCCCACATAGCGTGTAATGTGATCAAACTTACTGAAAAAGACTTTGGAAGCAGTATTTATACCACATGCAGAAAAAGGCTGCAGAAGCTTATAAATATTAACTTTTCAAAGTAGAAATACAATTAAACCCTGTCTTACACATTTTTCAACTTCTAAAACTCTTAAGACATTTTTTTTCCCCATTTGTGGTCATGACTCTCAAAGGAAAATCCCAATGTTTTCCCAGTATCCTTAGCAACAGAATCAGGCATAAATTGTGCTCATATATTTCCAAACATCTGTATCCAAGCAACATATTAAAGTGTGCTGCCAATGATGTATGTACAGCCTGTAGGTAAGCTTGACTTTACAGAGAGAGGTTAAGTGAGAGAATATAGAAAGGCATAAGAAGCAAAAGCAAGATAAAATCACAAAGAAGAGTAGTGCAGGTTCCCTCAGGTTGTTTCTTTCATTGTCTCTGCTCAATCTGAAAAAAATAAAAATAAAAAAGATGATCAGGCTATTCGTGTTTAAAGTTTTAATTTCTGAAGGAGTGCGTAATTTTTGGTTATGCAGTATGCTTTACCAGATTCTTCCGTGGCTAGGAATTCTAGCTTGAAAGGTAAGTCCAGAAAGTTTACAGGGGGACATAAAAAGGCTGTTTCTTGGTAATAAACAAGAATTATAAAAGCCTGAAGCATTGCTTATGAGTGAGAAACACTGTGAAGTAATGAATTCACTAGCCTGGATGACAAGAGCAATACTTTAACTGTTCGAAAAAGAACACAGTATTCCAGATCTCAGACCAACTTATATTCTCAGCACAGTCTTTCTTCTATGAATCTAGGAACTTAAGGCATAAACTTAAATGTGACTATAAATCCACACTCAATTTAAATTAAACCCTTCCAGACACACAAATGCCAGACTTTAAACTTAAGGGTACATACCAGGTCTATGCCCTTTGAAAATATTCTTTAATTTCTTTAAGCTACCCCTTTTTAAAAAAGGAATAATAGATACAGAGTTTTTTTTTTTTTTTTAAATTATGTTTATTTTTTATTTTTTATTGTGGAGAAGGGGCAGGGAAAGAAGGCGGGGGAAGAGGTGAGTGACAGGGTCGGGCCAGTGGCATGGTACCACATTGGCTGTTAGATACAGAGTTTTAATGCAGAAGATGAAAAAGTTTTGGAGCTAGATGGTGATAATGCTTGCCTAATGATATTAATTACTTAAGGCCACTTAAATGATTACGATTTTATGTTATGTGTATTTTATGACTTAACAAAAAAAAACAGGAGCAATAATAGTATCCCATAGAATTGCTTTTACAATTATATGAAATAATGAGCAGTTTGTATGGTGCCTGATACATAGTAAGTCTTTAATAAATGGTCATTATTATTGTTGTGATTCACATTAACATTAATAAAAATTGACCCTTGAACTCCTCTAGGAGTCATGATCAGTATCAATACTCACCTTTCCCTATTTAACCTCTTCTTCTTTTCACTGAACAAGCTCCCTTCACATCTTGGTCCCAGACCCTGTCTTCACTAAGTCCCTATTCCAAGCGTGTACCCTCTCTAACATCCCTGTTAGGCTCAGCCATCACAGAAGTCCAAAAAGATGTATGGGAAGGCCAATCCCCTTTACTAAATTTGCACATAAAAACAATTCTAAAAAGAAACTATTTTAAATTCACCTGCCAGGTGGGAAAACAATAAAAACAAAAACAAAAACAACAAAAAAAAACAAATTTTACAGTCAATATGACTCATATTCTATGTCACAAGAACAGCCATGGATAAAACTGCAAAGTAAAGTTGGATTTATGCTTCCTCCCATCTCTGTTCAGATGGGAATAATAGCAAGGAGCACTTTTGGTTTAGACTGATTTTCACAGGTGTCCATTCATTCATTTTTTCTGACTACAGGTGATTACAAAGAACACAATTCATTCATTTATTTTGTCCCACTACAGGTGATTACCAGGAACACAATTATTTAAAGACTATCGTTCCTGACCCTGCAGTTTGATGGTATCCTGTGGCTTTTATGCACTTTTGATGCCTAATAGAATTTACTTTCCAAGTCTTTCACCTTTCTCCAGAGACACACTCAGAAACATAACTTGTTAAAGCTAGAAAAAAAAAAAAAAAGTGGAAAAATTTTCAGCCCATGCTCACCTTTCACCAATAAAATCTTAAAGCCCAATATATTTAAGATAATTTATCCATGGTCACTCTCTTTGACCACAGCCTCGTCTTTTTACAACTTAATATTTAACTTCTCACTTTAACAGTTACCCTTGTTTTCCCACTATCTATTAGTCTCTTTCTATTTTCAAATCTTCCCCTTTTAGAATTCAGGAGCAACATATCAACCATACTTTTCAGTGTCTTGATATCCCATGACTTGTATCCTGTTGGGAACCTCAAATGAAGGAATCTATACTTTACCCAGACAACAGGAAAATGGTAATTAAGAACAACATAGTCATCTAACTCTAGGTTTGGGGTCTTCCTATCTCAATAGACCTTTAACACTGCCCAGAAGTTCTGCTGTTCTCATCAACACAATCTCTCTTCTGCAAACTTCTTATATTCACCATAAACCTTCAGCTTCTTGAGTCATCTTAGATTATAGGTAGGAGGTAAATGTCCTTGTCTCCTACTTTTCAGTGAAGATAAAAGCCATCAGACAAAAAAATACTTATTTTCCTATTCTAGAGCTCATATGAAAACAAGCATCTGCCTCCGTCCTTTCTTCTCCCTTCCATTCCTCTTACAGCTCTAGAAAAGCTGCCTCTCATGGATTAAAGATAGCAGCTGAGTAACAGCTTACCTGCAACTGGGCATGGTGAGTCTGGGGAGATAAGATTCCAGGTGTCTCTGGCTGGTGGGATCTGCCTATAATCATCCCTTTGAGGATACAGGGAGTCAGCAAGGGACTTCTGGATACCAAAAGGAGGACAAAAACAGTGGAAAACTGGCAAGCAGTTGCGTGTGTTCGATCGACCTAATCCCACTGGCAACTGTAAGTACAAGCAGCAGTGAGACTGCAAACTGGAAAGGCCTTACCTGTGAACTGTTTTGGTGTTTTTGGACGTGGCACTCAGTTGAACTGCCTTGGGGAGAGCTTGAGCAGGAGTACAGAGAACTTTGGGAATTGTCTAGGGCCCCAGACTGAGCCACTAAGTGGACGGAGCTAATAGTGTTTGGCTGTGGGCTGCAGGGAGCCATTGTGAGAAAACTGCCCGGAAAGCTCCGCCCTCAGGGTTGCAGAGCAAGGATCGGACGGGAGTTAGTAACCTACTGATGGAGCAGCCAAAAGGTGGGGACTGAGCTGCCTTACAGCCTTAACCCTCAGGGGCAGAGTGAGACTGGTTTTGGCACATTGGCGCCTCGGGCTTTTGTCCTGGGTAGAGTGCCGTGGCATCACAGCTCATTGCAACCTCAAGCTCCTGGGCTTGGGGGTGCCGCCTGGACCTCCATCAGAGCTGCACTTTAACACCAGACCCGCGACCCATGCCTGCCAGGCCTCTGCATGCCCTGACCAGGACCTGTGAGAGCTGCGCAACCCTCTGTCCTCCCTCTTGTACCCTCCCTGCCTCCACACTAGCCCACTCATCTGGCCAAGGACTCTGGTAGTTTCATGCCCTCCGGAACCCTCCTTGCCTCTGTGCTGTTCCTTCCCCTGGCCAGAGATAGCTGGAGACTTGCGCTCTCTGTGCCAAAGTCACTGGGCACCAGGCACTCTCAGAACCGTGTGCACCACCTCCCACCCTGTTGCTGAATCCAGGTGTATCACACTCCGGAGCTGCTTCCACAACCAGAACTCCATGGCTGGGGAAGCCCAGAGAAATTACACTGGGTCACCCCTACAAAGATCCAGCAAAAATAGAGTGATCCCACTGGAATCTAATCTTGGAGAGAAACCTCATCAACTCTGAGGATGGCCAGAGGCAACAGTGAAAAACAATCATGAGGTGAAATCAACAGAAAAACTCTGGCAATAGGAATAATCAGACTAGATCAACTCCCCCAAGGATCAATGGGGCAGACACAGCACAAGATCCCATGCACAAATAAATAGCTGAGATGTCAGAAATTGAATTCAGAATCAGGATAGCAAATAAGATCAAATTAGAATTCCAAGCGGTAACCCAAAAGATATCTCTCAAGAATTCAACGAATTCAAAGATCAAATGACCAAAGATTTTGACACATTGAGACAAGAAGTTGCAGCCCTAAAAGATCTGAGAAACACAGTAGAATCCCTCAGTAACAGAATGGAGCAAGCAGAAGAAAGGATTTCTGACATTAAAGACAAAGCTTTCAAACGCTCCCAAACTCTCAAAGAGGATGAGAAACGGAGGGCAAAAACAGATCGCTCTCTCAGAGAGCTCTGGGATAATATGAAGAAAACCAATATTCGTCTTATAGGGATCCCCGAAAGTGATGAAGTGGCTTCACAAGGCACAGAGTCTCTTCTCCATGAGATTATGAAGGAGAACTTTCCACACATGCCAAGAGATTCCGAAATTCAGATAGCAGACAGTTTCAGAACTCCAGCATGGCTCAACCCAAATAAGACATCCCCCAGACACATCATAATCAATTTCACTAAAGTTAATATGAAGAAGAAAATTCTGAAAGCAGCCAGACGAAAGAAAACCATCACCTACAAGGGCAAGAATATTAGAATAACTGCAGGGCTCTCTGCTGAAACCTTTCAAGCTAGAAGAGGATGGTCATCGATTTTCAATCTCCTAAAACAAAATAACTTTCAACCTAGGCTCCTGTACCCAGATAAACTGAGTTTCATTTATGATGGGGAAATTAAATACTTCAATGACATTCACATGTTGAAGAAATT
>CAUYPK010000533.1:0-36925 GCA_963574355.1 Loris lydekkerianus | reverse complement strand
TTTTTGTTTTATTTATTTTTATTGTTAAATCATAGCTGTGTACATTAGTGCAATCAAGGGGTACAATGTGCGGGTTTCATATACAATCTAAAATATTCTCATCAAACTGTTCAACGTAGCCTTCATGGCATTTTCTTAGTTACTGTATGTAGACATTTGTATTCTGCCTTTAGTAAGTTTCACCTGTACCCATTCTAAGATGCACCGTAGGTGTGGCCCCACCCATTACCCTCCCTCCGCCAAAACCTCCCCCCTCCCTTCCCCTTCCTTGGCCCTTTGGGATTTTTTTGGTTTTGTTTTTGTTTTTTCTAACAGAGTCTCACTCTTTTGCCACAGCATTAATCTAGCTCACAGCAACCTCAAATTTCTGGCCTCAAATGATCCTCTTGCCTCAGCCTCCTGAGCAGCTGGGACTTCCTGCTGCCGTAGGAGTAGACTGACATGGCACTGACTAATTTTTCTCACTCCTGTTTAGGCTGGTTTTGAATTCCTTAGCTCAGGCTATCTTCCTGTCTCAGCCTCCCAGAGTGCTAGGACCACACCTAGCCTGAGACAGTCTGTTTGAAATGACCTCAAGTGCTGTGAACTGGAATAGTTAGGCACTAGAGCACTTTTCTTGAATCCATAGATTTATCTGTATCTGCCTCTGCTGATTACTAAGCCCTGTGGAGTTGTTGGGGCTTTAGCTCTTTATTCCAACCCAGCCTAAGAAGGGATGAGAACATGCTCCTCTCCTCTGCTAACCAGTAGCCATCTAAATGTAGGTCCCATCTTTTCCCCAAAGCTTCCCAACCAACTCAGCCCAACCCGGGCTTTCTCTATTCAGAATTGCAGCAGTCTTACAGTCTGCCTTATTCAATTTAGCACCTCATTACATTCTGATTTGTAATATTCTCTTGGTGTTTCATGCATATAAGTCACTTATGTCAACATAAAATTGTCACCACTTAAAGATAAGGGTCATTTCTTTGGTCATTTTGCATCCCTTAGCATGTGGTTCAGGTTGAGATACGCTCAAGGCATTCTCAGTGATGCTGCTTTAAAAGCACGGTGGTAAACCAGGCAACAAAAAGGTGGATGCATCTGCACCAAAGCTTGGCTATTGTAACGTTTTTAGATCTGAGACCATCTGTGATTGTGAGTGTGAGTTTGGTTACTTTTAGAAAGAACAGAAAAGGTACCATAGGGCATGATGAGAAAAGATGTTTTTATCTAATTTACTGTCTTGCTTGCAAGTGCAGAGAGAAATAGATACAAAGGAATCATTCTCTCTTTGTTTGTTTAGTAGCTGCTGTCCTGAGTTGATGGTACCTTTGAGAGAGTTGCCCCCATTGATTCATAATGGGGGACTAGCCCAGCGAATGCATGGGTTTAACTTCTGTTTTTGTTTCCTAAACAATGTACCCCAAACTAGTTGGCTTAAAATAATAGAAATGCATTCCCTCAAAGTTCTGGAGATTAGAAGTCCAAAATCAGGTTGTTGGCCCAGCGAGGCTGTCTTCAAATGCGCTAGGGAAGAATCCTTCCTGGCCGCTCCTAGCTTCTAGAGGTTGCTGGCAAGCCTTGCCATCTCGGAGTTGTAGCAGAACAACTCCCAACCTTGCCTCCATCCCCACATGGCCATCTTCTTTCTTTGTGCATCTGTGGGTCTCTAAATCTCTCTCTCCTGGTAAGGATACCAGTCTTTGGATTTAGGGCTCACCATAATCCAGGATAAATTCACTTGAATTAAATATGCAAACAGGTCACAAAATGCATTCAAGGTCACATGCACAGGTACCAGGGCTTAGGTCTTCACACCTTTTAGGGGCACACAATTCACCTCACAGCAGCTTCCAGCTGAATAGTTAGCAGAATAGAGCCTGCTCGTGTGGTTTCCTGTGTCGCCTCTGTCCTGGATCCCACGATGCTCTTTGATAACATTCACCATGAAATGGAAGTTCTTCGAAGACACAAATCATATCTCCCCTGGGTCCCCTTTTATTCTATTAATTTAGCTGGCACTGAGTCTGGCACACTGCAGATGCTCACAAAGATTAGGCCAATGAACAAATAGTACCTGAAGTCAAAGGACAGAGGGAAGGTGTACAGGGGCCAGTTTTAATTTCCATAGAATGGTCTAAGAAAATAGCAGGGGCAGAGGATTGTGGCTCACAGACCGGCTCCCTCATTCTGCAGCAGGACAGACAGAATGAAGAAGGCATTTCTGGAAGGAAGCAAAGAGAAGGCATGCAGTTAATATTCAAACTCTAGAATCTGAATAAACCAGCAAAGTACACAAAAAACCCTATATTTTTGTGGTGATTTAGAATTCTAGCACCCCCCTCCCTTTGATTCCCCCAGGGCCAATCGTAGCTCTCTTTTGTCATTTTCCATCACATCTTTTGTTTTATGATTTCTGTTGATTATTATTCTTATTCCTTTCTGGTGCTTGTAAAGCCAAACACAAGGGGGGCACATGCGTTCTTAACACTGAAGCATTTAGGCAGTTATCATTTAAATTAATGTTTTCTGCTAGAGTTGTATTTTAGTGGAAACAATAATTGTTTCTAAGACAGCATCTTGGAGTTGAACCAATTCTATCAGGAAACACTCAACCATGGGAAGCTAACAATAAAAGGCAATGATCAATCGCTCCTTTTCCCCTTTCCACTCCAAAGGCAGGCTTTACATCCCTTCACTTAAAAAAAAAAAAAGAAAAGAAAAAAGAAAAGACAGAAAAGAAACTGATGATATACCATCTTTTAACACCTCAGCGGAACCCCTATGGAAAAAGACCCCCTAATTTATCTTTACCACATTTTCCCACCCCTCATCCTCACTTAGGATTTCCAGAGAAGGGCTTGTGCAGGCTGTGGCCTTACAAATCCACTTTTGAATTGTGTCGACGTCCAGCAGGGACTGAGGGGTAGGGTATGGGACTCTTTTCCGTGGTTGCCAGCTCCCCAAATAGTTCCACAATGCAATCGGTGGCATTCACACTTGGCTGGAATCGCATTTCAATCTGTTCCATCTGATCGGCTGCTGTGTTTTCGTCCCGTCTGTGGTAATGGAGCACTCGTTCCCTCTGTCCAAGGTTATTTTCATGGGGTGACCTTTTGCATCTCCCTGGAGAGCCTCGCCACCCCCACAACACACACACACACTCTTTACATGTTCCTCTCTCTGCAGTAACCATTGTCTTTGATACCTTCCCATCAGTGATTTTCTCTTCTTTTGCTTTTTTGCCGTGAAGGGGCAGTTATCTTCACTAGTTTATGACTCTTCCTATTTCTCTGTAAGTTATTCTCATGGTCTTCCCAGTAAGGCCAAGCAATTTGCTTTTTAAAAAAATGGAAAGAGGTATTATTATTAAGGTATTATTAGGATGCTAGTTTTACGATTTCCTTTGCTAACCTGTGTACTTTCTCCTGAGGGCTGGAAACTACTTAGAATATAAAAGACTGAGGATCTGTTGTGGAAATAATTCACAGGGAGGGAAAAAGTCATATTGCACTGGGAGGACTTGGCCTTTCTGCCTCTGTTTATTGATCTCAAATTGCTGAAAGGATTCAGAAGATGAAAAGAATCTGTGAAACAAAGGCGGAAAATCATGTTGAAGAAAGAGCGAGCCCAGGAGACGTGGCTGCCAGAGACTCCATCGGAGGCCTAATTCTGCCCAGAACTCACAGTGTCACCCGTGGTGGCCCTTGCTCTTCTTGGACCCTCTGTTTTGTCCTTTGTAGTGTCGGGAAGATTTGAGTCAGATGTTTTGAAACTTCTCTTCCAACTTTCAAATGTCACAGTTGTAGGAAAAGACTGAGAACTAGGCACACAACACATTTACTCCACTTCCACGATTTATTGAGTCACCGAGTCTGTAGCCTCTCTTTAGAACACGGGAACAACTTTCTCCTCCCAAAGGTCGGAAACTGGAGGTGTTGATCCTTCCTGGAGTGGGGAGGATGAGGATAGGGTGATGACGATATTAAGTCATCATTATCATCGTTTCTGTTTCTGTAGCATTTTCTATTTCAAGGAACAAGCGCCTGTGTTTTATCTCAGGTTGCAAACATCTGACCATGGTCGAAGGAGCTTGCAAACCTATTTGATGTTTCCTTCTTGGTATCCTCTTTTAATTTTAATTTTTTTTAATTCAGATTAATACCAGGGTACAAATGATAATGTTACGTTGTTTGCGTTTCTAAGGTAAAGTTCAAGTTGTAGTTGAGGCAGTGTCTATCAAGTCAGAGCTCACCAATCCCCCTCTTTCTTCTCCTTTCACTTTTCTCTCCTCCCCCAACCCCCCCTTGAATATACTTATGTTATTTATTCTCTCTTATGGGCATGTAGTTGTTTTTCTACTAGATTCACTTTAGCATTGAAAGCGTTTCAATTGGATACTTGTATTTGCATTCTTGGATACTTTCCTGAAAAGAATGTGCTTCAACTCCATGTTGGTAAATACAAAAGTTGGAACATCTCCATTTCTTTATGGCTGAATAGTATTCCATGCTACACACATACTACAGTATATTAATCTATTCATGGATTGATGAGCACTCTTTGGTACTTTCATTTAGGTGACAATGTTAAAAACCAAAAGGTTTTGTGTAAACATTAACAATTCTGTCTTTCTTGGGCGGCTCCCGTAGCTCAGTGGGAGGGCACCGGCCACATACACCTAGGTTGGCAGGTTCGAATCTGGCCTGGGCCAGCTAGGATAATAATAACAGCAGCAACAAAAAAATGTAGCCAGGCATTGTGGCAGGTGCCTGAAGTCCCAGGTATTTGGGAGGCTGAGGTAAGAGAATCACTTAAGCACAAGAGTTTGAGGTTGCTGTGAGCTGTGGCACTCTACCGAGGACGACATAATAAGACTCTGTCTAAAAAAAAAAAAAAAAAAAAGAAAGAAAGAAAAAGTTCTGTCTTTCTTGAAATAACAGCATACTACCAATATTCACCTACATTAGTACATCATGACAAAAAAATAGCTGGAGACAAGTAGGGGCTACCCAGTTTAACTGTGGTCTGACTTTCCCAATTTCTCTTTTATGTAATTTGTTGGCCTCCACAGTCTTTGAGCTTACAATCCACTTACCTAGCTAGTTAACATCAATGGCGATGATGATAATGGTGCCACCAAAATTGTCATGAATAAGAATCTTCATGTGGGTGTGCTATCTTCACTTTGAAATAATGCTTGCATGTTTCTCCCTCTTTACATCCCAAGTATAGGCATGTGATGAGGGGGATGTAAAGGTTGCTATTATATCCACATATCTTCATGTGACAGAGAGACATCTGAGGGTCAGAAATTTCAAGTGACTTCCCAGGGAGCCGTATTTAGTCAAATGGTCTCAAACTTTCCACTGCTAAGGTTTTCTTTTGTTGTTTCCCCCCCATGTAAATCTATGCTTTATAGGACATATGCACCTAGTCACACACATTAAGTTGTAAGTTGTTTACTTACATGAATACAGACGTGTGTGTTTGTGTGTGCGTGTGTTAGAAACCGATGATCTGTTCTAACCAACTACAAATAGAATTCTTACTCCTTGGACTTACACCACCACTAAAATATGCTTTCCCCTCATAACTGATGTGCCTTGGTTTCCCTTTGCTGCCAGTAGCTTTTTCAACTTACATCTAACCTCGCCTCTCAATGATGAGTTTATTTACCAAGTAAAATTATAACTGCTATGCTAATGGGTAAATTCTTCAGTTCCTTTGCATGATTACTCTTGATTTCTGTGCTTTCTTACCTAGACTTATTGACATGTACATACATTTACAAGGAAGGAAAGCTTAACTGGGTCATGAAAAAGTTACGTGAGTTTATGGGGCCTGGATTAAATATCCTTAAAACACAGCTGGGTTTTACACTGATCAGCTAAGGTCAGTGCTAAGGCAGTTAGAAGCAGAATTCAAGTAATGAATTCAGCAAAGACAGTTTTTGTCACTGTCAATACTTATAATCCTGGAGTACACAACGTGGAAGATTGCCCGCTTCTGGTTCTGAGGTTGGTACTCAGAAGCCGTGGACTGCCAGTGTATTTTGAGTAAATTTCCACACTGTGTCCACTGCCTCACAGTTGCTAGGCATTGCCTAGGTTTGTGGACTCATCATCACACGTGAGCCAGACCCTTGGCGTCCTCCTGGCATTCTGACTGACACTGATGAGGTCTGAGGCTCTGCTGGCCCTAACCTGCCCATTTCCTCACAGGCAGCACAAGCTCAGTGTGAGATCCCTTATTTAAAAATAACCCAGAGGCACCTAGGGTTGGATTGGACTCCAGCTTGCTTTGAAAAAGACTCCAACTTTTACAAAGCGAAATCTCCCATGCTAAGTGAATTCTATCCATGTCTCATTGTATTCTGTTGTCAGATGCCACGGTCCTTTCTGAAAGGGGCTTGTGATAGGAAAAAGTAAACACGATATAGTTGTGATTGTAACATGGCATTGATGGTGGTTGCAGCATCAAAAGGAAAAGAGGAAGGCTACACCGAGCATACACGTTATTCATAAAGCTCCTAATCATAGGAAAATGTGTTGTGAACAAAATATTTTCTAGAATAAAGAAAATATGGCCGGATGCCCATAGCTCAGCAATTAGGGCACCAGCCACATGCTCCAGGGCTGGTGGGTCCTTACCTGTGCCAGGCCTGCTAAACAAACAAACAAAAAAAACTAGCCAGGTGTCATGGCAGGCGCATGTAGTCCCAGCTACTAGGAAGGCTGAGACAAGAGAATGGCTCGAGCCCAAGAGTCTGAGCATGCTGTGAGCTATGATGCCACAGCACTGTACTGAGGACAACAAAATGAGACTCTGTCACAAAAAAAAAAAAGAAAGAAAGAAAAGAAAAGAAAAGAAAAGAAAAGAAAAGAAAAGAAAAGAAAAGAAAAGAAAAGATGGCGCACAGTTTCTTATGAACCAAATACAGTACAGTTATTAATGCACAAACATACACACACACACACACACACACACAAGGCTGTCTACAAAGTATCACGGTATCCAGCCATGTAATATGAAAAATAGATACTTTCCACACAGCCCTGGTGTGTGTGTGTGTGTGTGTGTGTGTGTGTGTACAGACAGTCCCCATGTACAAGATAGGCTCTGTAGGTTTGTCTTTAAGTTGAGACTGATACATTTACCTGTTACCTGTAATAGCCTTCATTCGTAAGTGCGAGTTGGGTGTCAGTTGGGTGTTCCTAACCTGTGGACTCAAAGTAATAGGCTCCATTTGTAAATGTGAGCTGTGCGTAAGTTGGATGTTTATAACTCCTGGACTGCCTTGCATGTGGAAGTTATATGCCCAGCCTGTATCTATCCACGCCTAGGGTTGTGTACTTTGAACACCTGGGATCAAATTGCATCGGTCTCCTAAAAACACTTTCCCGTATTATAATGCAAACAAGTTTTGACAGTTACTCTAGTCTAGACAGCGGGGTGGTTTCCTCTCCACGGTGAAGAACCACAAGTGTAGCACTCGGGTTTTCCAGGTACAGTGCCAGAGCAGACCTGTGTGGAGGGAGCACCCGGCATCCAGAGTCCCGTGTGCAGTTACCTGGGGATAGGATGTTTCTGCTTTTTTTTAATGTTTTCTTTTTTATGATGCGTTAATATGAGGATACATATGATCCAGTTATGTTATTTGCATTTGTACAGTGAAGTCCAAAGTCTGAGTTGCAGTTAAGTCCTTAACCCAGGAAGTGTGTGATATGCCCTACCTTGTACCCAGTAGGTGGGAACTGACCACGCCTCCTCCCCCTCTCTTGATTAAATTGTGTTTTTTCTCTTGTGTGTGCCTGTAGTTGTTGATCTACTATTTTCATGTTAGTGCTGAGTACATGGGACTTTTTTTTCCCCGTGGTTTTTTTTGTTTGTTTTGTTTTTTTGAGACAGAGTCTCACTATGCCGTCCTCAGTAGAGTGCCATGGTGTCACAGCTCGGAGTGACCTCAAATTCTTGGCTTAAGCAATTCTCTTGCCTCAGCCTCCCAAGTAGCTGGGACTATAGGCGCCTGCCACAACGCCCGGCTATTTTTTGGTTGTAGTTGTCATTGTTGTTTGGCAGGCCCCTGAAATATTCAAACCCACCAGCTCTGGTGTATGTGGCCAGCCCCCTAGCCATTGAGCCACAGGTGCCAAGCCCTTTTTTCCCCATTCTTGAGATACTTTAGTTTAGGAGAATGTTCTCCAAATTCATTCAGGTAAATACAAAAGTTGCAAAGCCTCCATCTTTTTATGGCTGAATAGTATTCCATGGTATACACATACCACAGTTTATTGATCCCTTCCTGGGTTTGTGGGCACTTTGTTGTTTCTGCTTTTAAACCTATTAAGTGTCAGTGGCCAAGCCTAGCAAAAGTCCTTGAGAAGTGTATGTTCAGCGGCTTGGGGAAAAGGTAGCAGCCTGGTTCCTCAACAATGTGCCCCATCATAATTCTGCAAAAGCCCTCTCTTAACATCTCCAAAGTCTGTGCCTTATTCCCTTTCCAAATTGGACAATTACCCTGGGCAAGTTCTTCAATTAACTTCTCTGTGTTTTAGTTTCACCATTTATAACACAGGGATAAGTATACTTCAAGATAATGTGTGGGAAAAATGCCTCTCCATTGCACAGTGAGAAGCAGGCAAGCAAGTTATCATTATTGTTTATTAATAGTAATGCCACCCTGCGTGGACAGTAGAATCAGCACTCTTCCCCATAAAACTCAGAACCTTCCACAAGATGGACTCATTACAAATGGCATTAACTCTGAGGTTTTGCTCCAGGCTCTGCAGAGGTCTCCCTGTATTGCCTCTTTCTGCGTTTCTTCTTCTCTTAGTGTCTTCTTATTCCAGGAAACAATTGGCTGCTCTGAACTCTCTGTCCATAAAAAATTCAAGGGAATTCAAGGGATGGTCACTCCATAGCTACTCAGGCCAGAGAGTTGGCAGATCATAGAAGTGATCATGTATTTCACATTAAGGGTTTACACACGTATTTCCATGGTCCTACTCCTTCCAAAATTGGTTATACTAGTTCTGGGTTGGATGAGATGCGAGCAAATCAATTTCAGAGAAGTTGAGCACAGACTTTAGCTTCCTACATCCGGGTAGAAAATTCCTCTCGTAAAACAATGAGGCACATGCATCCAGACCCTGCCGTGTCCAATTAGACTTCTTTAAGAAGGAACAACCTCTTTAACTTCGTGAGTTTCTAGAGGCTGTTTATCTTTTCCTTTTGGCTTATCACAACTCTTAAATTACCTTAGCATATGCTTCATTGCTAGTATTTTTCTTTCTTTCCTTTGCCATGGGGGGGGGAAAAAAAAAAAAGAAAGAAAAAGAAAAGAAAACTTCTTTATAAGAGACATTTCAAGAAAATTTAGCGGGGAGGAAAAAATGTTGGCTAATGAAATAAAGAAGGAAATAATTACCAAAGGCTTTTAGAAGTATGTAGTAGGACAATCATTCAAGAATGGGATTATACCAGTAGGTAAAAATGAGGTCTTATGGGTGACAGAGGAATTAAGTTTAGCGTGTTGGCTTTGAAATCTTATTAGCCTCATTCCTGTGCTCCGTACAAATGTAGGATCCCAACAATTGTGCTTAACATGCTTTTGAATGTGGTGAAATAATGCATTTTATGCAGTCAGTAATCACAGAACTACAGTGTTTCTTTCTATCCAAAGATTTATTCCCATTTTGAATAATGACTCCCTAAGTAATATGGCAAAGTTTTCGATGCAGCCGTCATGATGTCTATCAAGCCTCCTTCACAGAGGGCAGAAGCCTGATCTTATTTATCTTTATATCTTTGTTACCTATTAAGCATCATGCCTGGCACGTCAGAACCCATGGATGATTAATGGATAAATGCATGATGAATGGAGAGAGAAATACTTGGCTTTTTGGTCTCTGAAATTTCTGGGTATTACCAGTGAGGATATACAATATAGAGAAAGGTTCTCATTCCTAAATATCAGCCTGACCTGGAATGTTTAGCAAAATATATTTTCATTGCCCTTAGAATAAAATCCAGATCATTTATTGTGGCTAGGATGTTGTAAATCACTGGACTTCTTTGCAATCTTCAAAAATAGGAAACTCTTTTCCTGTAAGAGCCTTGTCATTCCCTGCTCCATCTGCCCAGGATCTTTCCCGAAGTCTTTGCAAGGCTGACCCAGTCATTCATTTGTCTCAAATATTATCTCCTCAGACATCCCTTCTCTACCCAAATTTGCTCCCCTTCCCCTTTTGATATCCTCAACACCCAAAAGAGTGCCTAATCTAAGCTGCCCTAGCACTTTAGGATGTATTCTATAAGTGAAGGAAATGAGCCTATCGGAATTGAGCCACCTTGACCAAACCCAGGTAACGATTAAATCAGAACAGCAGCTGGAACCTGAGCCTTTGATTCCTATGCCCTTGACCCTCTCACTGCCCCGTGCATACACCAGTTCTCAACACCATGTTTCCAATGACTTAAATTAGAGCTTCTCACTAGCAAGCGTCTATGAGGGTTATAGAATGCAGATTTCTGGGCTGTATACATTTTTCGAGTCAGTGTATCTGGGCTAAGATCTAAAAATTAGCATTTCTAACAGTTTCTGGGGTGACACCTGCTATTCTGGGCTGGTGCCCACATTTTAAGAACCACTGACTTCAAGCTCCACTATCACTGTGGAATGTTCTTTGTAATAGTGTTAGCAGAGGCAGAAGACACTGAACGCTCTTTCAGGTAGTTGTATTGCTTTCAAAGGATTCAAACAATTTATTTCAATTCCACAAATATTTACAAGCACCTGCTATTACAGGCACTATACGTGGGTCATCATGAAAGTTTTCAGATACACAAAAGGCAAGCAATGTGACATCTGCATGGACAGAAACAAATGAAGCCCTCCTAGCAACACAAATAAGCTGAGCAAGGATGCTGTCAACTAAGTTTCTTGGAAGTGAAATACTGGACCCTAACACAATCAGTCTCAAAACTTTTGTAGTGACCCACATATAACATACAGAAATCAGAGATCACTACAAACAGGTACTTGGCCTCAGGGAGACTCTAGTCCAGTGGGTGGCAGCACAGGGCAGGGGAGGCATTCAGAAGACCATGAGCAAACAGGTGGCTGTGATCCAGTAGGTCAGAGGCTCTGACAGGTGCAGGTGAGACACGATGCCAGGGTGGCCCAGGTCAGGAGGGCCTGGCCCTGGGAAAAGCTTCCTCAGAACAGGCCCCTAACTGGTGTCCTAAATCACGATCAGTAGTCAGCTGGGGTGGATGGGACTTCAGGAAATGCCCACAGCAAGGCCAAAGACATAGGGAGATGAAAAGACATGGTGCCTTTGGGGAAAGCCCAGAAGCTAAAGGAATGGCCAGTACACAGGTACGCCTGGACACAAGTGTGCCTGAATTCAGCCAAGGAGTGGGGAATGACTGGGTTGAGGTTAGAATCTGGCTACAAAGGGCCACGTCTGCGTCCTGTGGATTATATATAAAAGGAAGCCAGAGCATTTTTTTTTTTTTTTTTTTTTTTTTTGCAGTTTTGGCCTGGGCTGGGTTTGAACCCGCCACCTCCGGCATATGGGGCCAGCACCCTACTCCTTTGAGCCACAGGCGCTGCCCTGCCAGAGCATCTTTTAAAGGGGCACATTGCTGGGCCGTGTAGCTCCTGACCAAAGCACGTGACATCTTCCACACTTCAAGCATGCATTCCTTCTGGAAATAGTTTTGTGACTGCAGGCTGATAGGGGCAGTACAAAGAGAACTGAAGCTCTGAATCTGTCCTCCAGGAAGAGAAATAAAACATTTACAATCTGAAATCCAATACAAAGGTAGAAATGCGCCCTTATTAAAAAGCATAGAGACAGCTCCGAGGGAAAGGTCATCCCATTTGTGATAACTCTGGTAAGAGAGTTGAAGATGGAAGGCAAAGCAGAGCTTGTTATGAACCTCTCAATACCTTTATGGATATTTTTATAGAGAGACACTTCTCTCATTCACCTCAAAGGGTGGAGGGATAGAAGCTGGGAAGTAAAAACTCCAAAAGCTGAATCATGCCTGCTTTTTCCTCCTCACTAAACGTCCAGAAAATAGCTACCATGTGCGTTTCCCCAGCCTGATTAAAGGGTAGATGTGCAAGTCTCTAAATAATTACTGCATGAATCTTTATAACCACTCAAAATGAGCTTAACTCGGTTGGTCTACGATGGCAGAAAGGCTTATAATGTGAGGCTCATCACTCTGCCACGCTTCAAAGAATGGGAGGCAGCAGCCTGCCCTGCTCTCCCTTCCCATCCTGATTAATCCACACTTTTAGAATATGAGTAAGGACTGACTGATGAGCTGGTTTGGTTTAGCTTTGTAGGATTTTTCCTCCAATTTAGCAAGCAATGAGGACGATTTCTACTCTTCCATTTGGCTCTTAAGTCTCATTTGTGCCATTAGCTGAACTAGTACCTTTTTTTTTTCTCTTCCCCTGCTCAGAATTCAGAGACGCATCCTTCTCTAGTAATTATAAAGTGCTCACAATCAAGACGGCCCTGGTAAACTTTGCTTTTTGCCACAAAAGCAATATTAGCTAAAGAGCTAGTTATAATACAGATGCTTAGAGAAGCAGGGGGAAAAAAATCAAGTCTTAAAAAGATTTATAAACCCCTTTCCAAATGATATTCATCATTTCCTTTCTTGCTATAAACCCTGGAGAACTGCGGTAGAAATGCTATTTACAGTGATTCCTGTCAGTAGATGTTGAATGCTGATTTATCTGCCTGCCAGGTCACAATTACCTTTAAAACCTAAGTGAAATGAATGGAGAGGAACCACAGTTTTCCCAGTAATGAGATATTCCAGTGATAGTCTTAACAGTATCCACAATCTTTGACCCATTTGTGAGGGGTGCCTCAGGTAAGTCCAAGGATCCTAATTTTAGAAGCGAGATATATAGCTACACAGACAGAGTGAAACACAGATTGATAGCTAGCTGGAGAGATACAGGTGGGATGGTAGGTAGAGAGAGAAATTGAGATAAAGAAATAAATTTATGAGCCTGGAAAATTCCTTAGGGATATGAGTTGGGCAATCCATTGTTTTGCTTTTTTTTATTATTTGCTTTTTTTTTTTTTTTTTTTTTTTTTTTTGCATTTCCTGGGCTCCTGGCACTGCCCCCGAACACTGTCAGAGTATTTACTCTAGCCCTTTCATATCAGGCAAAGTGCTTGCAGAGACAAGGGATTTGCCCACAGAAGACAAGGCTTCCTCCCACCCTGCTGGTCTGTATCATCTTCCAGAGCCCTTTACCATAGCATCATTTAAGACTCCTTAGTAAATAATTACTCCAACCAGATGAAGCATAGTTTTCCCTCAATGGACCGCCCCAGATGCCCCCAATAAGGAGAATAGTTTAATGCCATAACTCCCAAAGTTTGGTCCCCACAGGCCGGCAACATCAGCAGCTCCAGAAAACACGTTCACACCCGAAACTCTAGGGGTGGGGCCCAGCAGCCTGCAGTTCAGCAAGCTCTCCTGTGAATGAGTGTAACGGGGCTGCTGTCTGGGAAGCACTGATCCAGCTTCTGAGACTTGCTCAGCTATCCCTCAAACCGTAGTGGGCAGCCTGGCCACCCACTGGAATCATCTCACGAGTCTGAAATGATGTGGACGTTTGAGTGCCAACCCAGAGATTCTGACGTAATAGGGCCAGGCAGCAGCTTGGCCACCAGCGTGTTTCAAAGGTACTCGGAAGCTCTTGAGGAGAGCTACATCCAGGCAGGTCTGAGACAAACTGGGGGTCGTGGGGCAGGAAAGAAGCTGCAGAGCCTGCCCCCTGGGTCACCCAGAGGGAAATGAAAAAGCAGAGTCTGTGCTGGCTGAGCTGGAGAGCATGGCTCGGAGAATGACGAGGCCCTTCTTAGGAAAAGCAAGACTGGGGCTTCAAAGGAAAGGAAATCTTTGGGGGGTAGGGTAGAAAATAAATCTGACTCTGAAAAGGTGTAGATAGGTCAGACGGGGATGCCCAGCAGGTAGCTGAAAGTTTGGGTCTGGTGTAGGAGGCTGGGGAGGAGAATGGAAGAAAGGGAGGATGGAGAAGGAAGGGATGAAGCCAGCAGAGAAGAAGAGACAGAGAAACACTGGGAGACCCTGGGAGAGTGGGATAAATTGTGCTTGTTGGAAGCGCATGGAGAGAATGCCATTGCTGAGAGAAGAGGTCTCTCTCTCTCTCTCTCTCTCTCATGTAAAGACAGACGCTCACCATATTGCTCAGGCTGGTCTCGAACTCCTGGCCTCCGTGATCCTGCCCCTCTGGCCTCCTCCCAGAATGCTAGGATGACAGGCATGAGCCACAGCACCTGGGCAGACAGATTTCCATTGCACAGAAAGCAGATTCCCTTTACAGAATGAACATCACTTGGGCAAATGAGTAAGTCCCATTAGGATGGAGCAAAAGCATTGTACCCAATTCTGATGAAAACTTGACATTTGAACAAAGAGAATTAAATAAAAGCAAGTATGTTAAATTAATTTGAAAGGTCTTGTTTAAATCCACTCATGCAAAGGCGTTCTCAATTAAGGCTTTTATTCTACCCTTGGCCCACCTCCCTAAGCTTAGTTAGCATAGCAGCTCAGAGCACATGGTGGGTGATGCCAGGAAAAATTCATTTCACACCTGAGATGGTTAGACCTCATACTTTCTTATGGTGTCTTTCTGTCTGTGCCCTCCACCCACTAATAAAAGAGCAGGTTGGGGGAAGGATTGATATCTTTCTCTGGAAACATCTCACCAAGGCAAACATTCCCCTGGGGTGTATTAGGCAGCCCTTAGATGTCAGGAGCTTGTGAGCGTCGAAGCAGCACTGGGACTTCCCTTGCAATTTTTTAAAAAAATCACCAAAGCACTTTTCATGCATGAAACCACCGACACTTACGTGGGGGAGGAATTATGATCTATGTATCATGAAAGTGGAAATTGTGGTACTGAGGGGTTAAATGATATTCCCAGAAGGCAAGAGAAGAAACTTTTTTCAGGCCTGTATTTGTATATGTTTTCCCCTTAGGGCTACTGTGAAGATCCAAAGTAAAAGTTGGGAATTGGGGTAATGATTTATAAACACAGGTTTTTAAAACATCATTCCCCATGTTTGGAAGTGAAAGTTGGCCGTGAGGATTCATTGCAAATGAACCGGGATGGATGAGGCTGATTCGTTTTTGAAGTGGAAGGATCGGAGGAGTGGCCCCTGTTTTCAAACTATTAATTTTCTCGTTAATGATGGGGTTGGTTAATAACTACCTGCTTATGACTATGTCAGAGATAGATTGTCTGAAATAGGTCAAGCCTTCAGCCAGCATGGCATGTCCCATCTTGATGGAAGGTTCAGCAAACAAGGAGACTGGAGCAGTGGGAGGAATGAGTGAGTGGGACTGAGGCTGGGAGAGAAGGCAGCGGTGACAGCCCAGGGACTTGGCCGCACTGGACAGAAGGGACAGAACAAATCCCCGCCCATTCGTAGCGATCCCCGCAGGGGAGGACAAGAGCATAAGAAAAGGTCCTGAGATGTCTTTATTTGAAATGTGTGTGCCTTTTAATTCCTTGATTTGTTTTCTTATTAATGATGTCAGTTAGATATGCTCCCCCCCACCCTTTTTTCCGCCTTTTATTGATATACAGGGTGGCCATAAAGTTTGTGTGCAACTTAAATTGTTGTACAAGAACTTTATGGACACCCTGTATGTTAATTTTTGTATTTATGGGGTACATGTGAGTATTTATTACATTCAAAGAATGTGCAATGATTAAATTAGGGCCATCAGGGTATCTGTCACTTTGGGTGCTTATATTTTTATGTGTTGGTACTATTTTCAGTCCTCCCTTCCAGTTGTGTCATTGCTACATAAGATCACTCTAAGGGTAGAGTCTTAGACAGGCTTTTTCTCTACATTCTAAGAACACAGGAGAACAATCAGAATATACACACGGTCTTGAAGAAGACAATGAAAACCACCCCAATTTGCACACCCAGTGACTGTCAATGTCACCCTTTTGGTACATGGCTTTCTTTTCTCTGTCTCTCTTTTTCAGTTTGTCATAATTGTCTATGACTGAACTGTTCCTAGCATATAATAGACACTCACCAAGTATTAGTTGACTTAAAGATAAAAAGAAACATATGTCATATTTATTATATATAACATGTATTATGTAATTCTATATTTTTGTATATGTTTACAATCATCAAATACTGATCTTTTTTTGTACCTCAAGCAGTTATGTAATCTCTCTAACCTTTGTTTCTCTATCTGTAAAATGGGAGTAATAATGGTACCCATTTCATGTCATTCTTGTGAGGGAAAATACATACATGTGTTTAATGAGCATTTCATGTACCTGGTATGGTTATAATTGCCTGGTAATGATAGTTGTTAACAGTATAACAAGTTATTAAATATCATTTTAGAGCATCATATTAGTGTTCTCCCATCATGCTGATATATCACAATTTATGTAAACCTACTCCATTTTATGAAGCATTTTTGCTGCTTTAATTTTTTATTAAAAAAATCACTGCAGAGATTATCTTTATATAAAAATGACTTTGCATAGCTATAATTATTTCATTAAAGTAAACTTATAGAAGTAGAAATATAAGATCACAGGCAATGACTCTTTCTGTAACTTTCTATAATGCCAGCAAAATGTGGTAGCAGCACAGAAGGAACAGTGTAGAAATGAACATCTTTCCCATCTCCTGAGTACCAAGGGATATTGGTTCCTTTTAACCTTTTATGTAGGTTCATTTTGAAAAACAAATCCCTTTCCGTTTCATTGTGCCTTTTTGAGTTAGGCTAAGGAAGGACTCTGTCAGCAAGTAGGAGCTTTTTAGAAGCAGATTCTGGGTGTTCGTGTATGTGAGTCGGGTGGTGGGAGTAGGGTACGTCCCAGGGAGCTACAATGAGTGAGGAACATACACCAGACTGTCGCCTCCAATAAATCTAACTCCTTAAAGCAAAGTGCAGGAAGTACTCCCCAAATATTATAAAGGGTTTGACACTGCCTTGCCCAGGTGAAGGCTGGGGTTGGAATCTTGAAGGCTGGCTCCGTAGTCAATGCCCAGGGTTGCCTTGGCATTCCCCATTTCCTTGCCCTTCTCAGAAGAGCAAATTCAAAGCCATTCCATCCTCCTCTGGCCCCCAGCTCCTGTCTCTGTGGCACAAATAATATAACTCACTTTCTGGGGCTGCCCCTGCATAATAGGATTAATCCCTCCTACAGAGTTACCTCCTCAAGAGGAAAACTGATAACATGGTTGTAAAACTCCTGGGAGAAGTGGAATGAGTTGTAAAAATAAAGTGTTATGGCATCCAACTCATCGAGAATGAGACCTGATGTCACTTAAATGTTTTGGCACTCTCTGTATCTTATGAAGGGGAACCTGTTTTCCTATTGCAATGCTTCAATTCTGCCTGGAAAAGTGATGGTGTGTGACAGTTTGCCTTTGTACTCTCCCACTTTATATAAAAGGAGCAGGGCATTTAGGTAGGTAGGCTGTACTTGTTCCAAACAGGAAAACAAATCTGGGGTTTTTACATAGTATTCTGTACTCCTGGGAAAAGTAGCTTTGACAGCCTACGGGAAATGCAGCTCAAACAGTAGCAATTCCAGTGATGTTTTTGTTGCACTTTAAACAAAATCTACCATAAATGACAAGTATTTGTGGTGATAGATATGTTAATTAGCACAATTCAGTCATCTCACATTGTATACATATATTGCAGCATCACTTTCTACCCCATAAATATATACAATTATAATTAGTCAATATTCAATAAAACTTCAGAGACTGGAAAAAAGAAATATATATAACAAACATGCTATTCAACTGAATAGTTCATCCCTTCAACCAATAATCAAGCCAGCACTTTCCTAAGCTCTGTGGGTTAACAGTACCAAGGAAGATGTGACCTCTGGTCTCATGAAGTGTCCATTCTAAGGAAGAATTAAAAAGTTTGGATTAATTTAAAAATACAGTGATTATCAAGGTGGATATGATGCCAGACACCTAGGTGCTAAGATAGAAATTCACACAAAGTCACCTACTTAAATAGAATAGAGAAGAGAAAGGCTTTTGAGGTGACTTTTTAACTGAAACTTGAAAAGTAAAATTTCAGTGACCATGTGACCAAGTTTGGGTTGCTGGTGTGGGGAGTGGGGGAGAGGGCTTTTATCAGGCAAAGGACACAATGAAGAAAAGATTCTAAGATGGGAAAGTTCTTGGTTATATTGAGAAACGAGAAGAAATGTAACCAGGATATAACCAGCCAGGAAACAGAAGCCTGAGATGACACAGAAATGTAGGGGAGGTCAGGGGATGCTCAGAAATGCAGAAGCCAGACCTTCTGGATTAAGACCTTCTGAATTCTCAAGCAGTTTATGGAAATGCACATTAATGTTTGATAGGTGCTGAACAAGCAATGGTAAGAGATTTAGGTTTTGTTTTAACTACGATGAGAAGTTACTGATAGATTTTGAAATTGTGGGACATGCGCAAACTTACATATTTAGATCACTGTGACTAAACAGGGTCGGAGGGCGGCAAGAACAGAAACAGGGGAACTATTTAGGAGACTGTGTAGTAGTTCATGTGAGAAATGACTTTAATCTAGACTAGATTACAGACAAATTTCACACAAGCTACTTGAGAAGCTTGTCTGCTCTCCCGTGAGTATGGGGCAAGCAGGAAAAAAAGAAATATATATGTATATGCCTGTTTATATCCCCTAGGTAGGAGAATAGGAAATTGTCTCCTCTAAATTAGGTGCTTTATCTTAGAACTCTGAGACTCAAACCACCAAGGAGCCACCATGTAGCTAAGAACATGGATTATAGGATGATCAGACCTGTGTCCCCCACATCATGCCTGGACAATGGGGAACAAGTCACCTAGACTCTTCTGAGTTTCCTCATTGGCACAGAACGGATAAAAGTAGTATGATGCTTTTGTCTTTAGTATATGGACGTGTGTGTTAAATGAGAAAGTGTGCTTAAGCATTAGCCAGCTAATTTTAATATGGGCTCTATAAATGCTGGGTCTTAATATGAGTAATATTATTTTATGAACATATAGAGAGGACCTACCACGGCCTGGATACTGAGTGACATGCTGGCACTCGTGTGAGGAGCAGTGTCCAGCCCTGCCCCACACTGAGATTATTGGCTGATTGGAAAACAGCATCAGAAAATGATTAAGTCCACCTTTGGGGCCATTTTTACTTATTTTTCTCCATTTCCCATGGTGTGTCTGTCTTGTATTCAGAAAACTCAGAATTTAAAGGGATCCTACTATTGAAAACATCTTTTATGTTTTCCAGTTTGCAGACAAGTTAACGGACACTGCAGGTAGAATGCCCAATGGTCCCAGTTTACCAGGGACTATCACTGAAAATGCCTTATCCCAAAAATCCTTCAGTCCCAGACTAAAGGGACAGTCACTTTGACCATAGGGTTTGTGGTTAAGAGCAGAGGAGCTTCCTTCTCTGAGTTTAGTAGCCACAGGCTAAATGTAAAATCTTGGTCAACTCTTTAAGCTTCAGGTTCTTTATCCATAAAAATATAATAGACAGTAACACCTGACATGCGTATTTCAATACGTGGTTGTAGGGTGAAATTGATCAGCATTTCATACCACTTATAATCAGGAATGTTGAGTCCCATAAATGATCTCGTGGTCACAATAATATCAGGGTGGTCACAGATGGGGAAACTGGAGGTAAAAGGGTGAGGGCAAATTTCCAAATCCAAACAGAACCGTTTCCTAGAAACATTCTGTCAGTATGTATTTCATTCCTAGACAGTTGGAAACATACAGATAGTCTAAAAATTCAACTTTCAACCTCATTTTGCAACGGAAAAGGGGAAAAGGTGTTATTTAGAAGGCATTTGAGGTGCATCCAGTCACTGCTAATGAATCTTCATTGGGTTGAGAGGTTACACCTGTTGAATGAATAAAAATGAGCCATCATAAAAGATAACTATGAGAAGCGAAGTTCACACCAGCTCATAATGGTCCCATGCTGTCAGTAGCTGGGCCGAGGCCCAGAGTTTCTGATGAGAACATCTGCCTTAAAATCTCCACAGGAGGGGGCTGGAGGTGGGAGAAGAGATGGCAAGGAATCCCTGGGAGCCCTTTGTAAATTCAGCACTCGAGGCACTAATATAAGAACATACCAACGTGTGGATGAGAAAACGAGGGAGTCTGTACAAATAGGAGAATTCGGGATATCTGTGTTTGAGAAATTCTTTTGGACAAAAGTGGAGAAAATGACATTATCTGTAATTAGAAATAATAATGTGTAATTGGTTCATTTGCCATATTTCTACAGTTCTGATTTAGTTGAACAATGTGATCATTATGCCACCAGCTTTCAATAGAGGTGTCACAATGAAAAATAATTGCAATATTCCACAATATTAACTGCACCCTAATTGCAAAAGTTTTGAAATATAATTACCATGAAAGCTAATGCGACAGGGAACATTAAGCATAATTAGTGTTTTTTAAAAAAAGGAAAAACTGTTAGGAGCTTGTTATTGTCTAGTAAGGTAGCTTCAAATTAGCTGGCTGTAGAGCACTTTCATCCAGCTTTTCTATAATTTTCATTATTAGCACAGACTGTAATAAATTTATTTGACATAGCTCACACCTGCCAACCCTGCAGGAGATAACTTATAATGTGCACCAGCCCCAAGATTTCCCACTGAACCTGTCAGAGCTTCCTACAAGGAGGCAGCCAGGAGTGAGGTTATTTAAAAAAATATAAAATAAAATAAAAACCCTCAATTGCACATTACACAGTTCAGATTTAACACTTAAGCTGTGTTTTAAGTAATTTCCATAGAAAGCCAATGCTCTAGGAATGCAATTAAGAACCTCTTGTGGGTGGTGCTAAACAATCAAATCAGTGAACATTTCAAAGAGCTCCTGAGGTGCGAGCCTGCTCTCCAGCGACTAGCAAGCCCCACCAGGGAGCTGACAATTAGCCTGTGCACCTGTTTGCCCAAGTGCAGCCCCTGATTTTCCAAGAAAGGCACCACTACCCACCGACCCTGAACTCAGTGGCCACGATCAAACCCCTCAATTTCTTCTTTGACAAGACTACTCAAGGTCAGCATTTCGAAGCAATCATCAGCACCTCCTACCACTCTGGCCTCGGCCTGTCTGTAATGAGGCTTAAGAGTCAGGATCTTGACTCCACATGGGCTTTCGGATGCAGGCGAGGCGTGTACTCAACGCGGTGGGCACACAACTCCAGGGAGCTCCATTCACATTGTTTTTTATGGAAAGTCGTGCATTAGGGGTGTACAATGTGAATGGTGCCCCCGTTGCTCCTTATTTCTCTTTTTAGGCTCTCTGCTGATTGGCTACATTACATTCCTTTGATTAAAACAAGAGAGAAGAGAAAGTTAGAAAAACGCGAGAGGGGGAGAGGAGAAGCAGATACTTTTGAGACCTGACTTTGAACCCAATTAAAAAGTATCCTTTATCATAGATGATGAAGCAGATGAAATCTAAAATAAAGGAAGCATATCAACTTCAAAAAGCAGCAATCTGAAATACAATACTCTGTATTTTCATATCTCAATTTATAAACCCACAGGCCTTGATTTGCACTATAATGCAGGGAAAGGTGTAGTTTGTAACTATAAATGTTGTCACTTATGATTCTAACTCAATAAAAAGAGGTGTCAATAATAGTAGGCAAAGACAAAACACTTTTTGGTTAAAATGATCCTTTAGCCTCTGGTAATTTGATTTAGATTATCCTAAAAATGAAAATATATACTTTTGCAAATTCTTAGAGTATACACCTATGTATAGAACCAAGAATTTAGGAAGAGATGTTATTCCATCTTCTCTCCTGCAGCCCTACCACAAAGATAAAAGTATCACCAACTTTGCATTAATAGCCATACAACCGACTTTTTTTAAATGAAGCTGCCCTAACTTAATTAAATCTGAGAATTGATGGCATTGAAGCTCTTAGGAAGAGATGAAGTTCTGTGGTTCATAAAGATATTGTATGTCTTATAGAAAGACAACCGTAAGACAGCAAGTCACTTGTTCTTCTGACTCGGTTTTCTCATTTGCAAAATGGGGCATTCAATCTGATAAATGCAAATTAAAGCTATTTTTTGACTGGAACATTTCCTCGGCTTATAGGTATAATGTTTCTGGCCAACTCCTGGTTTTTAGCATCACTGTGTTCTAGGCTTACTCTTGTTAGAACCACACATTCTGTTAGCAACAGATGAGCTGGAAATTGTCTGTAGACTATTGCTGGGACTTCAGCAGGCTGTACCTCCTTGGAGGAGAAAGGATTCTCTTCTCTTTTTCTTCCTCCCTTTCTGTCTTTTCTCTCTCTCCTTTCTCCTCTCCTCTCTCTTTCATTCTCTCACTCCCTTATTCTCCCCAACACAGTCTCAAGAAATGTGCCCCGAGGAAAGAGAAAAGAAACACCAACCAACCGTGCAGTTCTCGGGGCAGGGGATGTTACTTACTTGGAAGGGAAGCTACCCCGAGATCTGATTTACTCTTCAGGTCTGCACACCATTGGCAGCATAGCAGCTTCCCTTAGTTCAGCACGTGAAGCCCAGAATCTGCTGAATTCGGTGCCTTTCAATTTATGGAACGAGTTCGTATATTTTAGTGGTTATGCATGGCTTAAGTAACATTTAATGCTTATTATGATTCCTTAGTGTGGCATTTCTGCTGAGTTTTATATTTTCATTTTCTTTTCTCTTTTTTTAAAATGAAAATTGAAACAGTTTTATTCTTTTCCAAGGGAGACAGTACCCTTTCCTAAAAGAAGAGGAAACAGACTGGAAACTCACAGTGTAATTTTTCAATCTTGAATGACACAGAAGTTTTCTGGGTTTTGTTTTTGTTTTTTACTTTATCCTGTGTCAGAGCTGAGATAGGTGAACTTTTTTTTTTTTTTTTTGAGAAAGAGTCTCACTATGTCACCCTCAGCTCACAGCAACCTAAAACTCCTGGACTCAAGTGATTCTCCTCCTTTAACCTCCCTAGTAGCTGGGACTACAGGTGCCCACCACAACGCCCGGCTATTTTTGTTGTTGCTGTTGTCATTATTGTTTAGCTGACCCAGGCAGGGCTCAAACCCTCCAGCCCTGGTGCTCTACCCACTGAGCCATGGGCGCCGCCCTGATACGTGAACTTTTGATAGAGAAATATACCAAATATGTGGTCATTGACTTCCTTTCCAAGTATTAACCACATTGCCTTTGTCCTACTGCATAATGTAATCACCCGTGTTTCATCTTCCTTCTTAAGGGGATAAAGGTTTATCAAAAGTATTGTTGCAATGTCCCTATAAAATTATTCTTAAAGAAATCTATGTTGTCGGTACTCAGATATGGGCTTCATCTATAATTGCGTTGTCATTAATTCTTATTTGTCAGTATACTTGAGGTTAACACTTCTCTCAGAACCTTAAAGGCTAACCTTTATTTAACAATAGTCATCAAATCTGCATTTGCAAATATTAGAAATCTAATTTTAAGTAAAAATACCAAATGTTTGGGATTTGAACCCAAATATTACAGGGTTGTCATCTAAATTCTAGATTTTACCATGCAAAACAGAAATAGAATTTTGAGCAAGGAGTTTTACTTGAAAGGGAAAAAAATAAGTTCAGGATAGTGCTTATAGAACAAAGGCTAGACTATTGAAGTCATGTGGCTATGGAAATATGAAGCCTTCTGAATTTAACACCTGGCTTTGAAATTGTGAGTAAGGCTTTTTTTTTTTTTTAGCTTAAATACATGTATACAAAATGTAAACCTTTGTGTCAGTTTTGTTTTATTTTGAAAGGAAAATTGCTTATTATTATATAATTACTGATCTGTGACTTTATCTTCTGGGCCCCATACAAAACTAGATTGTGACTTCTGTAAAAATCTGGCCCATTTGGGTGTGTAATTTTTCTATCTGCAATGCCAACACAATGAAAATTTTCTCTCTTAGTTTTAAAATTATCTCCACTTTGGCATATACTGAGCACATGTGCTACCACTCCTCATTCTTGCACCCAGGGCAGACATCACTAATCGATCACAGCCTTCTTTCCTGCGGGGAGCAGCTGTAGCCTGCCAATACTTCTCAAGAGTTCTCCAGGTAGCCACTACTAATCAATCAGAATTGGCATACAAGATGAAATGCCTTTGCCACTCGGGGCAATGATCACATGAAATGGCGGTTTCACAGATGTGAGTCCCAAAATGCCAGAATGCCAAAACGTATTATAATTACCTCTTCAAAAGAGATATTTAATATTCTTTTTCACTCTGTTACAAAAAAAAAAAAAAAAAGGAATAAAGTCATGCAAAGCAGTTTCTGTTTGAGAAGAAACTTCTAACATCTTTGCATTTCTTTGTGGCTCCAGAATCCAAACTGTTCTTGCACAAAAAGAGCCATCATTGAAATTCCCTAACTTATAGCTCAGCTTATATTTATTTCAATAACTCCAAAAAAGGAAAATGCAACCTTCATAGTACAATTTTACGATTACTAAATCACTCTTCCATGGGGCAGATAGTTCTGAACACTCAATGTCATTTTTCTTGAACACTGATACTACATAGTGTCATTCCACAGAATGAAATATTCTTAATCCTGAAGGAGTTGTGTTTATAGAGGAATAATTTATCCTAAGTTACATTAAAATAAGTAAATCCATGGCAGCACAGTTAAATTCATAAGAGCAAGAACCTATCATTACTCTCTGATTCTCTTGGATCTCTGCTAAATTGAGGACTATGCAATTTATGAATATATATATTTTTTGGTTAAACAAACCCTAGGAAAAAGCATGTTTATGCATCCATAACCTGTTATTAAGAGCTCAAAATGTAAACTTCTTATTAGAAGATTTGAATTTTTTTCCAGCTGCAACAATCTCTAGAGTTAAGAGTGATTTTACGTTTTCTTTTGTGGTAAGGTACAATCATATCAGATGAATATGACTGCCTATGGCTTTAATTGTTACTATAGCATAGAGTTGTTTCGCAGAAGTGACAATGCATGCTATAGAGTGTGTAGTGAGGTGAGAAACGCAAATAAAATCTGCAAACATTTTTAAATATTGGGCACCTACCGTAGGTTAGGCATTGGAAATGCACCTACAGTGGTCTTGCTTAGTCCCGGGAGCACTGGGCCAGGAATGCCCAGGAGGGGGTGCAGGAGGTCAATTCCAAGTTCTTCATGCAGTGAATATTTATGGATGTTTGCTGAGTGC
The DNA here is from genome assembly GCA_963574355.1 of Loris lydekkerianus. NCBI lineage: Eukaryota > Metazoa > Chordata > Mammalia > Primates > Lorisidae > Loris > Loris lydekkerianus. The sequence continues at coordinate 11,641 of CAUYPK010000533.1, read as the reverse complement.
CAGGCAGTGTCCCTGTCCTCCAGGGGCACAATCAGACTACAGAAATGTGTACAACCCAGGGATTGTGGCTTACAACCTTTGAATGATTCATTTTAAGTTTCTCTTTCCTTTTCAACAGGCTTTTATTCTATTTACTTTTTATGTAATTATGGTATACAACATGATATTTTGACATATATGCATTGTGGAATGGCTAAATCAAGGTAATTAACATACCATTACTCTACACACGTATCTTTTTTTTTTCTTTTTTTTTTTGCAGTTTTTGGTTGGGGCTGGGTTTGAACCCACCACCTCTGGCATAAGGGACCAGCACCCTACTCCTTTGAGCCACAGGCACCACCCCACACACATATCATTTTTAATAGTAAGAACACTTACAATTTACTTAGTAATTTTCAAGTGTATAATACATTGTTAGTAACTATAGTGATCATTCTGCACAATAGATATCTGGAACTTATTCCTCCTTCTGACTGAAATTTTGTATCCTTTGATCAACACATCCCCCCATCTACCTCCCTGCATCCCTCCTCAGGGCCTGGTAACCAACATTCTACCCTTTGCTTCTGTGAGTTGAACTTTTTTATTACAGATTGCATGTAAAAGTGAAATGTACAGAATCTGTCTTTCTGTGCCTATCTTTTTCACTTAACATAACTTCCTCTGGGTTTATTCATGTCACAAATATCAAGATTGCCTTCTTTTTAAAGGCTAAACAGTATTCTAGTCCTATACTCACTTCTTCATCCATTCATCCATTGATGGACGCTGAGACTTCTCTAATTCTTTGGGAGCAATGCCAGGCTTCCCTAGTTCATCGTTGATTCCCCAGCACCTAGAACACAGTAGACACTCACTAAACACACCGGACTGAGTGAGTTATACGGACGGGGTGGGCAGAGGCCGCGGATGAGTAAGATGAGATGCTGCACATTCCTTTTGCAGACAATAAAGTCCCAAAGGACCTGGCACAAATCTGCTAGCTTTGTGTTCTAAGATCCTGGCATCTTGCAAGCATTAAAAAACATGTTTGTGGAATGATTTCAGAGGTAACAAAGGAACAAATTAGAGGTAAAGTAGATGTCAGGGTGCGAAGCAAAGGGAAGGGCTAAACCCTTCTAATTTCAGAACACTATGATTCTGAATATAAGAATTCATAGAACCTTTCCTTCTCTAAAGCGCGAGTAGAGAGTGGGGGTAATGTACTTGATGTACACATTCTGTTCATCATTATTTCTTCTGGCAGCCGCTGATGCACCTTGGGTGAAGGCAGGGAAAGGAGAAGGCATTCCCAGGTGGAACAGAGCCAGCCAAGCAGCAAGAAAGGTTCAGGCAGGCGTGAAGTGACAAATGAGGGATATCTCCTGGAAGGCCTGCAGGCGTTTATTCCTTAGCATCCTTGCATTCCAGAAAAACCATGCAGCAACCTCAGCAAGATAGAGTTGTACCACCAGATCTTGAGAACCGTGGGGCCACTCACCAAAGCTCCCCAGCCACTGGCTGGTGGATTCCTGCCTCTCTTCCTAGACCTGGAGTCATCGGCTGCGCTCTGAAGGGCCGACTTCATCTTCTTCACATGGGAGCTCAGTGTGTTGACTTGGTGCCAAAGATCAGTGGGTTTTATAAACTTTGATAAGCAGTAGAAGAAGCAAGTTTCACATACTGTCACTGATCATATTTTCATATTGGGCAAGGAGAATCAGTTTAAGTGGTGTTACAAAGCATATTTATTTATGCAGACGCTCTTTTTATCCTTTTCTCGACAGGATATTGGCACCACATGTGAAATAGAGAGAAAAAAAGCAACATGTTCCCGTTTCTCAATCGCTTTCCTGCCAACTTTGAATCGAGACTATCTTCAAGATTTTGAATATCTTCGGTGTTCATCTACCGCTAGTTTGTGGGGGGGGGGGATTCAAACAATAGAAGTCTTAAACTGAGATAGACAGTAACTTGCAGTGTGCTTTTCCTCTCCTGGTGTGTTTAGAGGCAGAAGGGAGAATGGGATTGCATCTTGTTCTCCAGCTGGGTGGGGACCGCCCATCCCCAGGAGGCCCGTCACTCCAGGAACTTCTGTGACACCCACCCAGCTGTCATTCCTATCCAACAAGGCTGCACCATCGAATGGCTCTGTAATTTAGGTCCAGCTATGTAATCTCTATTGCCTCTGTCTTCTTATCAGTAAAATGGAGATAAGAGCAGAGCCTAATACCTAAGATTGTGGTAAGGATTAAAAGAGCTCATGAATGTTAAGTGCTGCTAAGAAGCGTGCTTGTTATCTGGTGAGCAATCAATAAGTCTCAGCAGCTAGTGTTATTATTACTACTCTCGTTACATACGTGTAGAAAAAAAGTCATTTGGGTGCCTTTAATTGAAGGGCCAGAAAGGCGGTGGGGAGAGGAGGCTGGAGTCCTCCTGTTGCTCCTCTGTTGTACTGGGCCTGCAGCACCCCTGCCTCTCTGAGCTGTGCTTGTACAGTTTTGGCTTTACCTCCCTCTGATAGTTTATGGCTCCTGTAGAAAATTATCCCAATTTAGTGACTTAAAACAGCTCATATTTATCGTCATAGACTTCTGGAAGTTAGAACTGCAAAATGGCTTAAGTTAGGCTGAAATCGAGATGTCAGTAGGGCTGCACTCTTCCCAGAGGCTCTGAGAGAGAGTTGCTTTTGCCTTTTCCAGGTTTTGGAGGTCACCTGCATTCCTTGGTTCACAGCCCCTCCTTTCTGTTCAAAGCCAACACCATCAGGCTGAGGCGTCCTGTGCCACCATCTCTCTAGTTCCCTTTGGCCTCCCTCATGTCGTCATAAGGATCCTTTAGATGACACAGGGCCCACCCAGACAATCCTGGATAATCTTCCCATCCCTACGCTTCGTTAATTCCATTTGTAACCTGCATTCCTCTTGCCATCTTCATTGTTCCCTAGGTCTGTAACAGCAAAGTACAAGAAAGCGAGTGGGTTAAAACAACAGAAATCCTTGTCTCACAGTTGCAGAGTTGAGAAACTCCAAACTGAGGTGTTAGCCAGACCATGCTTTCTCTGAAACCTGGAGAGGCACCTTTCTGTGCCTCTTCCTCCCTTCTTGTACTGGGTCAGCAATGTTGGGAGTTCCTTGTCGTTGGGCTGCAGCGCTCCAATCTCTGACCTCGTGGTCACAGGCATTCTCCCTATGTCTCCATCTCCACAGGGCCATCTTCTTGTAAGGACCTTTATCATTTTGGACTAGGAGCCCAGCTTGCTCTTGTATGGCCTTATCCTAACTTGTATCTGCAATGAATCTGTTTCCAAATAAGGTCACATTCTCAGGTCCTGAGGATTAGGACATGTCTTTGGCGGGGGGACGGGGGGGGGGGGCGGGGGGGAATGAACATAATTAAATTCCAGAACATCTTGTAACCCAACATATTCACAGGTTCCAATGATGAGAATGTGGACATGTTTATGGGGTCATCATCCTCCCTTGAAGTTCCCCTCATTCCTGATAGGGATGAGAAGATGTCAGCTAGTGTGACGTGATGGGGGTAAGGAAGCTGTTGTTTATCCCCAGTCTTAGAAGGTGGCTTCTCAAGGTCCATTACTACAAAAAGAAGTCAGACCCAGTGGCACATGGCGCACAGCTAGACGTAGTGTTGTGAAAGGGATTTTAGTCCATAGCAATGGGGATGGGAGATAGAGAAATAAGAGGAAAAGGAAGAAATTAAATCCCTGACAACATATGGTCAGATCTCATCCCAACTGAGCTTCGTGTAAGGTGTCTGAATCCGTTCTTGGAAGTGTCTTTTCCCCTCCTGTTGGGTGAAGTTCGCTCCATACTGAATTGCTTTCCTCCCTACACCCCACCAACTCCCAACCCCTTCTGCTGGCGCCAGCCTCTGTTCCTCTGCTGGTATTTGAAGCATGTGGATGGATCTTACTTTCCCAGAAAAATCTTTTGTGTCCCCTTATCAATTCACCAATTATCCACCTACTTCCCACTTCCTAATCCCTCCCCTTATGCTGAAAACAACAGAAATTAAAGGCATAAACCAAAGAACAGAATAATTTCAGCCTTCATAGCATCCCTGAGAGAGAAAACTTACGTACAAACAAGAAACACTATCTGTTCTCTATTCCTTTTTCCGTAGAAATACTCAGGATTTTATTTCATGAAAAGACTGCATTTCCTTGATTTGAGGGAGATTAGCGGATCCAGAATGAACTTTGCCCTTAACTAATCTTGCCCACGCAGGTGACATGGTATATAATTAAGAGATATGGGCTCAGACGCTGCGTATGTGCGTTTGGTCATCTGTGCTGCTGAGCTAGGGGAAGTTACTCAGTCTTTGGCGGCTTCAGTTCCCTTATCTGTAAAATGAGGATTTTTTTTTAAGTATCAAGTTTGTAGGTTCAGGCTAAGGATTCAAGAAGCTAATAACAGACATGGAGCACCTGCTGAGTGCCAGGTGCTGTGCTGAACATTCTCATGGATGATCACAGAATACTGTATAGTGTTCCTCAGCCCAGGGTTTGGACACATTGTCAACAGTAAACAGTCACGTTTTTGTGACTACATGGTTGCTTTCTCCAGTCCGCCACAGGAAGACACGGATTCTTACTGCCCTTTGCGTTCAGCCTTGGAACCAGCTCAGGGTCTGTTGAAAGCCCTCCAGTTTCTCTGGGTTAACTTCAGACATCATTTCACTACACTTTTGTTCGGCGAGGCAGAGCCAAAAGACCTGGTGAAAAATTTAAATCAGATCGGCGAGAGTCAGCAATCTTCCTCTCCCCCACTGTTCGGCACCGCACCTTTGCCACCAGGTCAGGGAAATCATCAGTCCTGGGGAGCAGCTACAGAGCTGTTTCCAGAGCCAATTTCCTGCTGAACTGTGTGTTACACTCTCAGCAACATTCCAAAAATTAGACTCACTTCAAAGCCAGCTTTGATCTGGCCCCCTCTCCCTCCCCACCCCCAGCCTTTGGGGGGAGGAGCACATCTCCAGGAGTAGAGTTCACCTTGAAAGGCTGAGACGCTGCAGTGAGCAGAACTCCAATCTTCCTGAGAGGAAGGGAGGGAGGCCTCAGAACAAAAAAAAAATTAAAAGAAAAAAAAGAATGAAAGGAAAAAGAAAGAGAAGAAAAGAAAACCAGGTGGGAGGCTTGACTTACTCTCAGTGGCCCACCGCCCTTGACACTCAACTCGGCAGCTTAGTTTCTTCTCAGGGGCAGCAAAGTCACCAGTCAGAGCCCTGTGTCCACAGAACACTGCAGCCTCCGCTGAGGGCAGCATTGGCGGCCCCACCTGCTCGAGATGTCCTTGCTTAACCAAGGAGCTGCCTTGGGTTTCTCACTCAGGACCCATTTTCGGAGGTGTGTGACTCTGACACAGGAGCAGGCAGGAAGGAAAAGCTGTTTTGGAAGGAGAGAGATTGTACCGGCACTTTTCCAACAGAGAACAGCACATCTTTGATACTGGGAGCATCAGAGACACCTGAGAATTATTTGAAAGGAGAAGAATTCCCATAGGAAGTTCTTTTTCCTGCTCTTTTCCACTCCCTTTCCCTCACTCCTAAATTACGATGTGGCATCTCAGGTGGTGTGAGGGACAGACTCACTCAACCAGTCACCCGTGGATTCCAGGGTGATTTGCAAATCCCAGTTCTAGCCCAAAAGAAAATTCCTTCCGACACTCCACCAAGAGGGAAAGGCAATTTGATGCAAATGCTTCAATCCTTGGCGAGTGGCTGGAGTCTTGGAGGAGAGGGGATTGAGTGCTCTGAACACTACAGATATATTGCATTTACTTCATTTGGGAATGAGGAATCTTGGGATGCTCCTAGGCAGGGATTTTTTAAAATCATAGTCACTGAGTTTACAGCAAGTGTATCCACTTCAGACAAGGAGGGAGGAGGGGGAAGTAGAAGTCCCAGAGAAGGAGCAAACCACTGCCACCTGCTTGCCTGTGACTTAGAAAACCCACCTCACGTGTCTCAGTCTTAGAGTCCTCACCTATAAAATAAGAGTTTTTAGTGAAGCTAAATGATAAAATGTACAGCACCTCATCCAGTAGGTGACAGAATTCTTGGCCCACAAGTTCATAGTTCCCTGGGTGAGGGGGAAGAAGCCAGCCCTGTCAGGTGCTACCACTGTCTTGTTTCCCGGGGTTCAGTGGGTTACCTGGCTGGTCACGCACACTCAGTACACAGTGACTACACTGAGCTGACTTGAAAGGTAAATAATATTTCAACATGTTGAAGAAAATCTCTATAAGGGAATCTTGCAAAAAACAATTTTTTTTGCAAGGTCTAACTCCGTCACCATGCTTAGAGTGCTGGGGTGTCATAACTCACAGCAACCTGAAACTCTTGGGCTTGAGCAATCCTCTTGCCTCAACCACCCAAGTAACTGGAATTACAAGCACCTGCCACCACACCTGGTTAGTTTCTCTATTTTTAGTAGAGACGAGATCTCACTCTTACTCAGGCTGGTCTGGAACTCCTGAGCTCAAACCTCGGCCTCCCTGAGTGCTAAGATTATAGGTGTGAGCCACCGTGTCCTGCTGCAACAAAAACATTGCATAAAGTGAAGAATATCTTTGTCACCACCCAAATATTATTCTGTTTCTATTATCACTGTTATTGGTGGTATTATTATTGTTATTGGCTATAGATGGCAACAATGATGACCACCCTGTATGCTGCTACACATGTGTAACATTTAGTACCATACTTAGCACAAAGTTCATGCTCAGTGAAGGTTAACAATAGTAGGGCAACACATTGCCTGCCTTTCAAAACAATGACTTCTATATGCATTTTTGCCATTGTGTTTATAAGAAGGGTTTACTTATATTTCTCTTTTTTATGAAAACCTAGCAATTACATTGAGTGAATTGGGACCACTGGTCCTTAAAAAGAAGCTCTGAGATTGAGTAAACACAGCACATTTTCACCCGGACACACTGGTAATTAATAACAATTCTGACAACTGAAGCCATCAGGAGTAAGATGCGACTGTGGTCTGGGAAGATAATGGGACACCTTTCTCCCTGCCCACCACCCTGTGAGCTCTGCCCGCCGCTCTAGCAAGCTACAGCTATGACATTAGACAGAGATGCTGCTGAGCCACAGTTTGATTTTTGTCACCATAAAGGCAGGACTCGAATTGACGCTAGAGTAATTAGGAACAAATCCTCAGATCTTGACTTATCAAGCGCAATGCCAAGGAAGGAGGCAGAAGCCATGTGGCAGTGTTTTGGAAGCTGAGATGATGACCTTGTAGGCTGACCTCACCCTTCATCTTTCTATCAGGAAAGAGAGACCAGTGAGCATTTGGCCAGAGCCTCCTGTTAGGCTGATGACCAGAGCAGTTTGTTTTGGGTTGTTTTCCCCCCCCTGTAGCCTGTAGGCACTTAGAAGAGAAAGGAGCAGGAACACAAAACCAGTATGGGAAGTGAAGTTACCACGGGGACGAAATGTTCTTCCGAGCAGCTTGAAATGAGCATAATTTTGGAGAATTTCTGCAATAGCGAGTTAATTCATAATTGGGTTTGCTGAGCAATCAACAATGTGTTGCTTGTATTTTCATATGCTGGGAGCACATGACTCCGTGCGCGCACGTGTGTGATGCGCCAGTTCTCTGATACTTCACTAATGTGCAATCTCTATTTCTTGCTTTTGTCTGGGGGCCTCTCATATTACATTTAGATTGTATCCTTTATCATCCCAAATTGACATTTATGCTTTTACTTCCATTGTTTCCCTAGCTTCTGCCTGGTATGGATCAACAATTTGTTTTAATCTGTGTCACTTCTCTTATCTCCCTCGACACAGAGGAGCAGTCATTTGGTACCGCCATCCGCCTACAGAGCTTGTGTTATCAAGAGTGTAGTGGGGTCCCTCACCCTCTCCCCACTGTCTAAAGTGCTGGCGAATGTTAATTGCTTTTCCAGTTAGTTTATAAGACTGCAGAAACAACTGAATGCAGCTTGACTGGTTTTGATGAAAGTAATGGAATGCTAGTGCCTATGAATAAATAAATCTGATTTACGAAGAGCACTATTGTGGTGTTGGATAGGAAGCCTTCGAGTGCAAGCAAATTATAGTTTAAGGACATATTATTCCTTGGCTTTTATTCTAAATGAGGGAAAAGAGATCAGGTTTCCTTGTTTCCAGAAGGGGAAGGCAGACAGGTGATACCTTGGCCCCAAGAGGAAAAATGCTTTCTGAGAGCAGCTTTAGTCTGAACATTTAAGGGGGAGGCGTTTTGTTTTGAAAGAAGCTGTGTTTCTAGGTCTCACTTCCTGAAATCTCTTTACAGAAAGCATAGCAAATAGCACATGGTAAAGAATTTATGGGAAGTCAGCTGAAAATGTTTGGGTGTCTCTCGGAGTGCATTGGCAATAGAGGCAGCAAAGATTCTTGGAGGGAGACAGGATTACAACCACTGCTGTGTTGAGTTTATTTGCATTTCCTAAATCCTCCCCCCCCCCGCCCCCCAAGAGCATGGCAACTTGAAAGTGAATAAATTATGACATTCTTTTTTTTTTTTTTGGATGAGACAAGGCAAATGTGAAGTTGCACCCTACTGTCTCTGAGTCTGCTCACCTCAGCGTACTGTTGAGTTCTAAAGGCGCAACCATTTTCTCCATTTGCAATGTGGTGGAAGTTAAGAGTAATAATGTCAGGGTGTCTGCGTTTCGGAGTGCCTCGGGATTGTTCTGGGATGGTTCCATCTGGCAGGAAAGGAGACAGAGGAGGTTACAGAATTAACATTCAAGTAGGCACTTAGATTAAAGAAGCAAAAATGCTACATTTTAAAAGTGATCCTATTGGTGGCTTCAAATAAATGAATAAGAATTAAACGCTCAAAAAATGTTTTCATATGGGCCAAGTGCTCTTATAGGTGTAGTGATGAAAGCCAAGTGGCAAACTTTAAGACACTTTTATGTTCTCATACACAGCCCTTGACAAATTCTAAATTGTAAGGAGATAAATAATTGAGAGAGACCTTGAAACATGCCTACGAGGATTAAGCAGATAATGTTCTCAGAAAAAAGGAACTGTTTTCTTTTTATTTAATGCCATTCATAAGATGACAGCATCCACAGTAACCAAAAAAAAAAAAAAATCTTACAGGAGCCCAGAATAGAAGTAAAGTTAAGCAAAAATTATCAACTATAAAAACAAACACACACCTTTCATATTTTGCCCATTCCAGAGTCCTCTGTCTATAAATGTTTTTGGAACTGGGTTACTATCTGCTAGCCCCTATGTTTATCTCTCAAGTTCTTGTTAATTATTTCTCAGGTTCTGATGATGTATCAATAGGCTATAGATTAAATATAAAATTACTACAACTCTCAAGCACCAAAAGATTTATGGACTGAGGCTTAGGCCTTATATCAAGTTAACCATCTAAGAAAATATATGATTTCACCATAATATTAAAAATTACTGGCAGTATCTTGTTCTTATCCAATTGGTGTTGTCCTGATGATAAGCTACGGTAAGCAGAGAGAGAAATTGTGTGATAAATTATGGAACAGACAGTGAAAAATATATTTATTACATTTGGATATGCAAGGATTTCACTCACTGTGTGCAGAATAAAGAGAGTTTATTTTTTAATGCCCACTTTGGTTCCAAATATTTTAAAGTCTCAAAACACCAGCTAACCTTTGGCTGGTGCCATTTACAAGAATTCGATGCATAGCTGGGAAAACAGTATAGCAATTACAATGAAACCTTTTGCTCTGAAATGAAGCATTTCCTGGTCAAAAGGAAGAATATATACTAGATCAGAATTTGTTACAATCTATGCATTTTCTCCAGAATTATCTAGAGAATCTAGATCAGGCGTCCTCATACTTTTTAAACAGGAGGCCAATTCACTGTCCCTCAGACCGTTGGGAGGGCTGGACTATAGTTAAAAAAAAAAAAAAAAAAAAAAAACTATGAACAAATTCCTATGCATGCTGCACATATCTTATTTTGAAGTAAAAGACAAAATGGGAATAAATACAATTCACACTGCTTCACCTGGCCCGCGGGCCGCAGTGTGAGGACGCCTGCCTTAGAGGCTTTGAGGATCCTACAGTGAGGAGGAAGGAAGCAGCAGTTAAAATGAGGATGATGTTTGTGTTGGCATCCACACATGAGTGCTCTTCTAAGTGCGTTATCTCAGACCTTCTGGGGAAGGCACTATTGTTAAACCCATTTTGCAGAGGAGGAAACTAAGGCAGAGCTTTCTCAGGTAGTAAGTGGCAGAACCCTGATTGAGGTGCAGGCATTCTGACTCTAAAGTGGGAACAGCTAACCCCACTCCACAGTGCTTAGGCCAGCTGTGGTGGAATTGTGTGGAGCACACATGGCCAGCACGCTGCTATCTGGGGTTGGCCCTCTTTGCCCCCAGCCTAGAGAGACAACGGCTTCTGCTGGAAGCTCAGGTGCTTAAGTGCCTTCAAACTCTGACATTCTCCTAGTGGCCAGGCTTTGTGACAGGCTGCATGGGACAGAAGTTTGGAGACAGGGGGCCCCATTCCAGCACCTCTCAAAATAGTCTCAAAATTGCTTCCTCTCGTGCACCATGTGCTCTCACTGGAGTCACACAGAAATGGAGAGAAGACAGAAAAGGGTCCTGTGAAGACAAATGCCCTGGACGTGGGTGGGCAGGTGGCAGGGGAGAGGATCAGATGATCTGTACAAAAATCCCACCCGCAGGGACTTGCTATTTGCCCACCCCTGCATTTTAGGTCTTCTCGTGTGTTTGGTGGGGAATCAGCAGCTGAAGGACACTGACCGTAGCCGCACTCAGGCTGGGTCTGTTGGTGAGTAGCGTGGGCTACTGCCCCTCCTCAGTGCTGGCCCTACTTCTCCTACCTTTCCTTAGCCCCAAAGCCCTGAAGCTTGTCTCCCCAGCAGGTGGCAGAGATCTCCCAGACTCCTCCTCCTCGGGCTTCTCCTAACAGGCCAAGCTGCCCACACGAAGCAAAAGGGAGCTGAGAGTTGCCTGTTTCCTTTGTGAGAATTCCTCTCTCCCCAGACCATGCCATCCTCAGCTTGTGAGTCAAAACACGTGCTTGGGGCGGGAGGGGGGGGTTCTGGCCTGGTCCTCACTCAGGTCACCTGCATCTCTTTTTCCCAAGCCGCTGTTTATGCATAAAGATTACCTCGGCTGGTTCCTGTCTGGAAAAGTGCCCCCACCCTCCCTCGCATTCTCCATGTGTCTCTCTCTGTCTCTCTTAGTCTCTCAGTTTCTCTGCAACTCTGTATGGATCTCTCTGTATGGATCTCTCTCCCCACCCCCACCCCCCTTTCTCTAGTTTATTGGGCCTGTCTCATGGTGAGGTAAGTATCTAATATAGTGGTTCTCAACCTTCCTAATGCCGTGACCCTTTAATACAGTTCCTCATATAGTGGTGACCCCCAACCATAAAATTATTTTCATTTTGCTACTTCATAACTGTAATTTTGCTACTGTTATGAATCATAATGTAAATATCTGATATGCAGGATGTATTTTCTTTTTTTTTTTTTTTTTTTTTTTGAATTTATTTATTTTTTTATTGTGGAGAAGGGGCAGGGAAAGAAGGCGGGGGAAGAGGTGAGTGACAGGGTCGGGCCAGTGGCATGGTACCACATTGGCTGTATCTAGGTAGAG